>WOGM01001376.1:0-10049 GCA_015342125.1 Leptinotarsa haldemani | reverse complement strand
AATTTTCTGTTTGTGTATCTTCTCAATCCTGTTTTTTTACATATTTTTTGAAAATAATAAAGTCGATTATTAGTATTATTATTATTATTATTATATTGCGTATGATTCTCTCGAAACAAGTGTGGATTTTCATTATCCCAGTATCTACACTTATGCTTATTTATAAAACCAGGAAAAAGTTGATTCAGCACTGAAGCAAATGTTTTATTAAAGTCGGGTCATTTTGAATTCTCGCAGACATTATTTCACAAAATTCAACTCTCCTCCTCACTGAGTTGCTGAAGAATACTCATTTTGTAAAGATAGAACTTGTTTAGTATTAAAACTTTGTGTATAGAACCAACTGAAATATTCACTAACTTAGCGACTTTCGAAATTGAAGAAGTAGGCTCACCGGCGAATTGGCCTAAAATCTCAATCTTTGCGGGTTGCGGCTGCTTTGTTACACACAGAACCGGTGTCTTCAAATTTTTGAACAAGGTCTAGAACATATCGATGCCTCACATTTTGGCCTGCATGCCTTTCATTAAAAACCTGGGCTGTCCTACGAGCACACATATCTTCAGCACCATAAATAAAAATAATTTCAGTTGTTTCTTGTAAAGTATACACCATTACGATTTGTATTACTGTCAATGCAACTGACACCACTTGACAAATAGTTTAAAATCAGGAATAACTAATTCTGACAAATGTTTTCACCATTTAATTGTAACTGGCGCCAAGAAGCAACTGTGTGCCCTTATCTCACTTTCAGCTAAATAAAAAAACTCTGTGTAAAAAAGAGACAAACATACCGTTATGAGTCAGTGCATGGCAGCGGTTCCATAAATGTTTGCATTTTGTTATAATTAATTTTCTGTTTGCCCTATTTTACGAGAACGGATCAACCCACTTTGGTTTTCTAAACGGGGTTGAGTAAGGATTTTTAAAATGATGTGTTACAAGATAGTGTGCCATTTAAAATTATTAAGTGGGGGTAGCTAGGGGTAAGGGGGTTAAACCTAAAATACCACTGGCACTGGTTTTAAACTTCTCCCTCGATAACTAAATTGGCGTGTTTCTTTGTCTATGGCAAATTCTCCCTGCTAAACGAAGTGCTAGGGGTGGGAAGTTTTGAAATGAAGGCACTGTATAATCAGCTAAGGAGAAAGGTGTAATTCTACTTACCTTTCCACCATATACTACACACAAGATACAACTCCTAAATAGCACTTGCAGCCTTGCCAAAAATATTCAAGATTTTCATTTTTCACCCACTGGAAGTTTTCACTACTAGCTTAATTTTCATCATTTTCAAAAAAGTTCAATTTCAGACAAAACAATAGAAATCCTCAGTCGAATCTCCCTGTGAAAAATATATTTGGGCATAAATGAAGGTGTTACTAATTTTCAATGTACCTGAAATTAGTTGGTTATTGAAATTATTCTTGGTGAGCAGCTTCATTCGGCAAGTTTTCTCATAAATGATTATTTGAAACATTTTATGTGAAAACAAGGATAATTAGATAGGTAGAATCGGAACCTCTAGCTTAAAACGAATCTATTGAAAAAAACTTTTTCCACGCCAGAACAAAAATACTGTTTCTAGACGCGCGTTTTGATAGGTTGGTTTGTTTGGAATGTTCTATTCATCTGCTTAACTATGGGATTGGAACCTTTGAATAACTTCTTTGATCAATTACCCAAACACCAAACTGATATTTTTTGCACTCGACGCGCGTTTCGCCAACAAAGTTAACATCCTCAGGAGAAGAAAATTGATCTCTATTCATCTGCTCTCAAAAGATGAGGGCAAAAACTATTCAAAGAAATATATTTTTCGAAACTATGAGGTGGTTTCGAAAGTTTTGTGAATACATATTCAATTTGATCGAAATTAACGCCATTTGGATCAGTGCAACTTTGCCGACACAACACAAGTCGATTAATTCCGTTAGCATAAAAATTGTAAGCTCGGGATTCGATGAAGTCTTCAAAAGCTGTTTTTGCCTGGAACTGATTGGCAAAAGTTCTACTGGTGAGAAAGTTATCGAAGTGCTTGAAAAGATGTTAGTTGACTGGCGAGAGGTCTGGGGAGTATGGTGGGCCGTAGCCAGGGGGGGATCAAGGGGGAATCCCCCCGACAGTTCTACAAGCAACGGCCATTCAAAAAGTATACAACAATTGGCTTGTTTGAACATCACAGGAGCCATGAGAATAACGCTAATCGCGGCAATGGAATTAATTATTGGTCTGTCCCCTCTGGACCTGTACGTCAAGGAGATTGCGTTAATGGTCATGTTACGATTGCACGCGGCTGGTATAGGGATGGGTCAATTGAGGCTGAGCCTATGGCGAGAAGCGCTCACTGCGCAACCTCTGCTGCAGGCAACCAGGGTTGGGGTTAATAAACCCTACAAAATACAAATAAAACAGAACACAGAGTCAGATACTACAAATGCAATACGTATATATGCAGACGGCTCAAAAACCAAAGAAGGCTCAGGAAGTGGAGTGTACTCCAGATCACTAAGCCTAAGGATTTAGTGGAGAATGGGAAAAAATACCAGCGTGGTTCAAACGAACTGCGACAATTGCGGAACTAGCTAAACGTTACACCCATGATCAATCCCTAAAGAGATGGAATGAAATCAAAGGATGCAATCTTGCCAGAATCACCCTTGGCGACCCTGGGAATTTGTCGCCGAAGAAATATCTAGCGATGACCAGGAAAAATCTACGCTTAACAGTAGAATTTCTGACTGGCCACTGTCAACTAAGAAAACACCTCCATAATATGGGGGCTATTAGACATACCTCTACGCAGGATGTATAAACAGAAAGATGAAACTGTCATGTATGTTCAATGCGAGTGTCAGGAGTTATCGTCAATAAGAGAGTGTGTGTTCGGTGAATCTTTGTCTACATCTGCCGATATAAACGAGATGTTTACTAGTGACCTGTCCACCTTCCTGGAAAGGACAGTTTCAACAATATGTACAATGGGTCACATGTGGCCCAGATACTATTGGAATTATAAAATGTGTTAGAAATTATCAAGTCCTGGGCAAAACGAACCAAGTGATTGAAAGAGAATATTGAAAAAAAACTTCTCCGATACACAATGGAAAAACCTTACGGCAATGTGCGTACAAACTTTCAAAGATCTTGGCGACACTACCTGTTACATATACCCCTGAAACGTCTCAAAACTTATTCAAGAAAATCCACAAGCCAGGAACTACTAAACGGTTTGGCGTTAATGTCAATCCACCGTAGAATTGACATCGACACCGAGGAGGTAACTGATTTGTTTGCTGCAAAGAAAGCTAGAAAACTAAATTTGATTTTGAAAAAAGATGTTACTATTTCTGTAATAGTTTTCTAATAAATATATATGATCATGTAACACAATTTTTCTTCCTTTTCTTTCGTTGTTTCTATATTTCATGTTTTTCTACTGTTCCACCAAATCAAACCCCCCGAAATTATTTTCTGGCTACGGCCTAGGGTGAGGCAGAACTTTGACTCGCAATTCGTGCAACGTGCGGGTTTGTGGAGCAAGATAGGACTTCTGTTGAACAGTGCCGTCTGCAGCTGACGCAATTTTTAGTACATTTTGTCGATTTCGGCACAATAGAACTCTGCTGTGGTGGTTTGGGACGGTTGCAGTGAATCACACCAGCCGCTGACCACCATACAGTAACCATGACCTTTTTTGATTTTAGGAAGTGTCTGAGTGGCTCATCAGTATCCAACCACTGTCCTTAACATCTCCTGTTGTCGTAGATGATTCACTTTTCATTACACGTGACGAACGTTTTGGTTGCACAGAAGCGAAGAAGAACAGACTTCGAAACGTGGCAATTTATGTCGGTCATTCAAATCGTGGGGCATCCACTTTTCGAGCTCATTGACCTTTCCAATAGGTTTTAGATCATCAAAAACCGCATAGGAGCTGACGCCTAGTTCTTCTGCTATCCCACGCACCGTTTGCGATTATCAGGCTCCACCAGGGTCTTCAAATCCTCGTCCTGGATTACCGTAGTTCGATCTCCGAAATTAAATTTTGCAAATCAACTTCGAACAATGCATTCATTAAGACTATCATTGCAAAATGCCGGCAGCGTTTTGATCCAATTTCAATTCGCAGTGAAAAATTGAACAAAAACCTTAACGACATCATAAGCCGAAAAGAGGCAAAACATTGAAATTTGGAAAAAAATTAACATCGATGAATAGAGCAGAAAATTCTCTATCAGTAAGAATAAATACTTATTGAGGTATGGAGCTACAAAAACACATGACATTAAAACGAACAAAACTTTTGAAACAACCTTATAGATGCTATTTTTTTTTTTTTGAACAAATGAGTTATTTTGCGGTTAACACATCATCCATCTTAACTAATCATTTTTATTTATTCAGGATCTGAGGATGAAGAGGAAGTACCTTCAAGAGGTTATTTAAAACGACAAGCTCAACTTGTCGTTGACGCGAAATCCAGGAGAAAGAATGTGAGAATCCAAATACCAAAAAGAAATTAAAATGATTATCCTCAGTTGATCTCGAATAAGAATGTCTCCAATTTAAATCAGATGTGATGGTTGGTTTATTGAAATTGTAATATGGCAACTGGAAATAAATATTGTATTGAATCATGATGAATTATTTTGGTTTTGAAGTGAAACATTCAAAAGATGCTGGGAAAAAGGAGAATCTTTCAAAAAATATTTGGTAAAAATAATGAACAATCATTTGTAGTTGTTTAATTGAATGCTTTTTTAATAAAAATACAGTTTTTATGGAATTTATCAAACGCATTTTTGAAATACATTGTAAATAGTTTACATTTTTGTTCTAAAATTATATTTACAAAACATTTTACAAGGATCAAAGGTATTTTAACTAAATAATACATAGTAAAAATGATAAGTATCTGAACCCAGAAATCAGTCTCATTCAGCTAATCAATCAGAAAAAAAAATAATTTATTTGTACAATTGGTAAAAATTAAAGTATCAAATCTACATCCCAATTAAATGATTACCTAAATTTTATCTATAACTTCCAACAACTTATTGCAACAAAACCCTGAAAGTCATTCATCTTTCTAAGTTGTCAAAGTATTGAAAATCTATCAAAAATCTATGCATTTTTTTTGTAAATTTTGGTTTCAATAGGGAATTTGGGAAATTTCTAATACACAACAGAACTGCAAATTTGATGTTTTGGTTCAAAATTTCATTACTCCTTCTAGCTTACTATTAAATCAAATTGTATTCTTGTCAAGAAATTACCTACAGATATACTTGGAATTCTTAATTACATATTTTTCACAAATTTGTCGTTGGTAGTATATATTTTTTTCATATATTAGAACTCCAATTATACGAATCGCCAATCATCCAGATCACTTTGAAAGACAAATGTTTATTCGTTTAGATTTTCCCGGCGGAATTACCTTGAAAATAATAACTATTTGGAGTTAAAATGGGAGTACAGCATGTTTTGACTCTGGTCATAATCTTTATAATGTACAAATTTAACTACATATATACCATATTCAGAATGTTTACTATAGTGAAATGATTTTACAAATACCAAATTAAAGTTTTTTTTCAGTCTCTCAAACCATATAACTATATGGTAACTCTAGTCTGGTAATCAACTGATTATCCAGACTAGAGTTGGTCCCGGTTAATCCCTATAATTGGAGTTCTCCTGTGGTTACATGTTGTCTTAAATTAGAAAAATACATAACTTGAAATCATTGAAATAGAGAATCTAATATACATTCAACAAAAATGTAAAGTAAAAGATTCCAATTATCCAAATATATCATGGCAGAAATATATCTGTTCATTTCATTCACTAAATTTTCTAAGGTATATTTTGCTTTCCAAATACACCAAAAGGAGTTCAATTCATAATAAGAATGATGCATAAAAACCAAATAACTTCTTGAATTTTGAAATATTATGCAATTATGAATATATATGGATATTATCAATTAAAGATTATTTCCCTTCTGGGCAAAAAGCATTTGTTATTTCCAAGCAAGTTGAAATATAGAATTGTGTAACTTCTTGTACAGAATGAATCCAACAAAATCGATTTTACCTACACTAAATTGGTGTCATTAGGGGATGATCTCATCATCATCTGATGATGGCAACTTTGTTAGTGAAGTACTAGTTGAAAAGTGTGGTAGAACCTGGTGTGTGGGAAAATGTTTTTCATTGGAACATACAATTTAATATAAGACCAATTGATTCACATTCCATCACGTAGATGTAGGGTTTGATACATTTATAAACATTGACCAATAACAATCAACAGCTTGAAGCATTAACTTTAAACATTACAAATGTACAAATAAAGAGTATGAAACTACATCAATATAAGAAACTTATATCAGCAAAGTAAAATCTAGAAGCAGTTATTAAATGTACTTTCAAAACCACAGAATGCCCTAACTTTCATACTCCTGTCAAGTGCAAAAATATTTGAATCATTGTTACATAATAGAAGTCAGC
Source organism: Leptinotarsa haldemani (assembly GCA_015342125.1). Classification (NCBI taxonomy): domain Eukaryota; kingdom Metazoa; phylum Arthropoda; class Insecta; order Coleoptera; family Chrysomelidae; genus Leptinotarsa; species Leptinotarsa haldemani. The sequence goes on along the minus strand of WOGM01001376.1, from coordinate 3,528 downwards.
TGATAATAATAGGGCAGATACTGTTTTAAAATCATTTACACATTTAACATAAATGAAATTTACAAGTAATCAAATTTTTCAATGTGTTCATTTTGAGAATAGTTATTTTATTTTTTCAATCACATCACAGATGAAAATTAAGAAACCTAAAACTTCTTCAGATTTCCAGATACATGCAAATGTGTATTTTTAGAAAAAGTATAATTATGCAGTTTTGGTTAAATAAATAAAACTATAAATGACATTAAATAATAAAATACAATTAAAATTGTATGACTACAGAGAAAAAATATCAACAACATTTGCAACATTCAAAATCATTTTGATATAAATTAAAAAATTCATTACACCCCTTTAATCTTAAGGGGTTGAAACTTGTATAACAATCTATGGCCAAGATGATATTTGGAGTAGATTAAATTCCAAATATCAACAACCAATTAGTAAAAAATCATCAACAATAATGGCAGTGACTTTTTTAATTTTCATTTTGGCAGTATTTATGAACGTTTAAAGAAACATTTACGTATTTCATTCAACTCATTGTAAAAAAATTGTATTTTTTATCTCGGGAGTCATTTTTTCAATATCTCAAAGTTCTAAAGAGTTTAGGGAGAACATTACACGTAGAAAAAATAATTGTATCTATCTACTGTAAATGTATCCTAAAATACTTCTTAAAATTGTTGAAGGAAAGATGTAGGTATATCTATTATAAGAGAGGTCATTATGGTGTCGTGGAATAAATACACTCTTTAAGAGCAGGTGAGAATCTATGACATCTTCAAGAGATATTTTGATTCTCTAGTTAGTCAACAATTTCTGATCAAATGCTTCAAAGTGGATATTGAATAACCCTTTCAGAATGGAAGAAGAATAAACTAGGAAAAAATGTTTTGAGTTCATCAGGCAAAAGAGATTCGCGTCAATGGAGACACGTATGCTCTACCAAGCATAATCATCTGACAACTCCTATTCTACACATCCATTGGTTTGGAGTTTCTTTTCATCACATCATTCACTAAGTGTGCAAGAACATCATACAGAAGCATGTGGATCAGTAAGCGATTCATTTTACGCCAATGTTCCAAGTACGAACTGTCAGTAAGAGATGTTTATTATTCTCAGAAATGTTCAACCTACATCCCAAAATTATTTTCAAGTTTGCAGATTTTGGTATTGGTTCGAACTTTTGTGGACAATATGTTTTAACTAATAGATAATTTTACAATATGCATAGAGACCCTGGTGTTTTCACAAATCTAAGTGATTCTTAAAACATTGTAATTTTATCCAGCTACCACATTCAACAGTAAAAGAAAACACCGCAAGCAGTATGATTCTTGTTTAGACATTTCCATGAGCAGTGTCAAATAGTCCTAATGTATGTAGATGTGTTTTCCACAATTTTATTTCCATTCATGTCTATTTCATTGATTTCATTAAGTATTTATTCAATTATCATTTTTCTTTGGTATTTGTTCTATAATGGTAGTGCTTAGTGTTTCTCAATGAAGCAATTTATGTATTTATCAATATAAAGATCAATTACAAATTTGTTGTTTTAGGTGTGTTAGGATTTAAATCTTGAGAAACTTACATTTTAATAACCAGATTTACTTATTATACTACTAATATTTATGAATTTGTTTCATGTTTTAAAAACAAAAATTTGCAATTGGACGTGATGCAAGACATTTTTCCTAAAAGAATTGTTTTGAGGAACCACAAAGTGAGTCGATCTGCCATACACTTCCATGAGATAAAATAGTCACAATTGAAACTTATTGTTACATGAGGAATTTGAATTAACTTTGAAATCAGTTATGTGATTATATTTCCACTTCAAAATTCGTGAACAAAGGGTGAGAACAACCATGAATTTAAAAAATGCAGTTTGGAAAATAATGAACAATCATTACCACAAATTCCTAAAATTGCAAAGAATCCTTCGGAGATTCGGTTTATGAATCTTGATGTTATCAAGGACGGTTAATTGGTGCACGTTCAGCATGTGGAATGCTGAATATAAATTTAAATCAACGGTTTTACTTATTACTTATAAATTAATTCAACGGTAGTAACTTATATGTATTCAATTTGTTTTATACCATATTTTTTTTTATAAATCCTATTTTGGAAAATTGCGCTAATGTATCTAAACTGTGTTTTCAAGTAATAAATATTATTATTATAGGAAGGAAGATCAAATGATAACATCAGTCATTCTATACACCTTACACCTTTTTCAGTTAAAAATAACTTCAATTAGAAAAATTTCCTACAATAATTTCAAGTGAAATGTGATAAAAGTTTATCATAGAAAATAATGTAAATTTTGCTGACACTTTTATCCCTCTATTATTTACTTATATCAGTATTACTTTTCTATCTAATAAGCTCATAGTAGTTTACAATAATTATCACAGCTTCCTATAGGTAATGATTCAGGTTGAATAAAGTTTATAGTTGTGATGTATTGATATGAGGACTGCACTTTAGTCTTAAATATATAACAAGGTCCAATAGTAGCAGACAGATCCAATTTTGCATTTCTGACAATTTTTTAGGAAAAATCCTGCAAATATGTTTTCTTTGACAACATAACAATATTTGACTTAAATATATCATTCCCTACTTCAAAACACTTGAAGTGACAACTATTTCCCAAAATTTTCAAATTTAAATGTTATACTTGAAAATGGTAAAGCATATATATAGTTTTCGATATATTATGGACTCAGAAAGAAAATTGTGAATATATTATTCATTACAACTTTTGAAACTACATTAAATTTTTGCGATAGTGATCAACCAACACATTACAAACTAACAAGGTGCAAACTTCATCATCATAAACTGCAAATTTCATATATCAATCAGATAATTAACCAATACTGTTTTCAGAGATCACAAATACCCTTTTTTTTCGTTATTGTTCTTTTCACAAAATTTGGGCAATTTATTCTACATTGGTGTGATGGATGTGAAGAAATGAACCTATTTTTCTTTGTATTTCATCAGTTCGGATTTCCATTGTCTAAATATAGTATAAATTGATTTGGAACCCCTGAAAAAATATAAAATATTAACCAAAAATAACAATTTTATTAAACAAAAAACTGGAAATTAAAAGGAAATGACATACAAGCTACAACCAAGAATAATAATAATTGAAATATTAATAAAAACTGAAAATCAAAAATGAAAAATAAAATATAAAAATTAAAATCAAAAGCTTCCAAACCAACCAGTTATCACCAGAAGACGATTGTGGATACTAACAATCGAAACATCGTGACGTAACCTGGTTTGGAAGCTTTTGATTTTAATTTTTATATTTAATTTTTCATTTTTGATTTTCAGTTTTTATTAATATTTCAATTCTTGGTTGTAGCTTGTATGTCATTTCCTTTTAATTTCAAGTTTTTTGTTTAATAAAATTGTTATTTTTGGTTAATATTTTATATTTTTTCAGGGGTTCCAAATCAATTTATATTATATTTAGACAATGGAAGTCCGAACTGA
>WOGM01001375.1:0-10051 GCA_015342125.1 Leptinotarsa haldemani | reverse complement strand
AGAAGCCGCGCAACGACAGTAATGTCGCTGCACCTTCCAAAACCTTCGCGGAGGTGACCGTGAGACACCTCAAGGTTGCCAAAGAGAGTGTGTGTTCAGCGAGTTTTGGCCTACACCTGCCAATATAAAGGAGATGTCTCCCAGTGACCTGTCCACCTTTCTGGAAAGGACAGGATGGACGATGACCTAGGAGGACAACTCCTCGGGAGGATGTACAATGAGTCATATGTGGCCTAAGTGCTGTGGGTCTACACCCACCCTCCCTATTCTACAGATTCTACAGATGTATTCGAATGTCAGGCAAAAAATTCATGAACAACTCAAATTATTTTCTGAAGAATACGACACGAATACGAATACGACTGTGTTACTTTTTGGCGGATGATTATCCATATTACGGAATGAGTATCATAAAAAACATGGGTAAAGTCGCGAAAAGCTCTTGAGGCTGCAGTGTTTTCCGGAGACTTGACAGAAATGGACAAATCCCAGGAAACGGAAAATATGTCTTCAATAGTCTGCCTTATATAGTCCTTACTTCAAATAGAGAGTACTTGGTTATTTGAAAGGGAAAGATACTGAAAGCAGATAGCTGTTGGTTAACAGATGGATTGAAAATTCCTTCAGATTTTGATGAAGGAATATGAAATCGCAAACCCAGTACAGACATACTAACCTACCTAGGGACGTATACGATCGTATTCAGGATGAAAATGTAGGCCATTATGTGAGAGATTTGCAGAAACCAAACTCACATATTAATAATTAAAAACATTCTGGGGTAGCCAATAAGCATTCTGTAAATACTTGGCTGCAAATGGTTTCAGAACCACTTTGCTTTAATATTTGTACTTAATTCAGTACCAGGACTCCAATAAGGCCTATCCTTAGAAATATGTACCAGACAGTTGTTGGAATACAGCAGGGTTGATCTATGTTAGTCTTATAGGCGTTCTTATAGGTTACTATCATCTGAATCATCTCATGAATGATTTGGAATATCGAAAAACAGTGCATGCTAATTATTCAAAACTGTTTCATTTACGACGTTATGTCAAACTCCAAATTCAGAAGTCTTTACTAAATTAAATATATTTTCTTGACATTCCACCTTTTAAATTTTGGACAAACCAAATTTCATTATATCATTCACGTTTTGAACAAAGCATTTAATATTTTTCACTTATAAAATATTCAGACCAAACACAGCTAGAAGCGAAAAATCGAATAAGAGCATAAAAGATCAACTCCAGAAAAAAATCACGACTCAGGAAAATGAACTGGCTCAATTGAAAGAAACTCTTGCGGAACAAATAGCTATCAATGAAACTCACAGAATTCAGGCAAAAGAAGATTTTGATAAATGGAAGAAAATGAAATATTGGCAACAAAACGCCGAAAAACTGAAAAACAAGCTCGCAGAAAGAGACGCTGAATTCGAAAAGCTGCAACATACAACTACAGGTTATAGACTGCTTATAGAAAGGTTAGAACGAGAAAAGCACAATCTAGAAAATAGGATCAAGACTCTGAAAAGTACAAACGTGAACATTCCTGATTTCAAAGAATTAGAAATCCTGAGAATTGAGAATATGAAACTGAAGGCTGATGTGGAAGCTACGAATTCTAAGTTAGAAATGCAGCAACATCATTCAGGAGGACTAGGAGCTGCCATGATGCAAGAGAAGCTAGAGAGCCAAGAAAGGAAAATTGCGATACTGGAAGTAGCTGCAAAGGTGAGTGACTTTGATTTTTTCGTAGTATATTCATCCAGTTTGAAAAATTCAAAACAAAAAACTATGTTCGTATTGTCCAAATGTTTTCTGAAGTAATGCACAATCTATGACAACTAATATATTTTTGACTAACTGGGACAGATAAACTCATACAACGAATTGAAGTGGATCAATTCGATTTTGAGTTTTTGAAGTGAGTAATTTTTATCGTATCTTTGGAATGTCGATTTTTTTCAATAACGCTGTGACTTCCAAAAAGAAGCGTGAAATGTAACTTTGATATCAAACGGTGTCTGAAGACTGTATCGAGGAGAGATAATACGTACTATAAAATAAATATTTCGAAATTAAATCTCGAAAAAATTATCTCTATCAACTTCACTGTGGGTTCTGGTGAATAAGTATTGGAAAACAACTACTTCTCCGGCACGCTGGATATTGAATCATTTCCGACGGATACAAGATACCTCACAAACATTAGTATCGCAGATGTTTCTTTTCCATCCAGCAGCAGGACCATGCTGAAATTATTCGAGTAGATCACCTACAGACCGGATTCGAAGGAAGATTCGACCCAAACAGCAAAGTGCCTGGGACTCCTGGGACTCAATCAATTTCAATGTGACTCAACTGAATGTATGAAACCTTCGTCTAAGAGAAATATTGTTGACTAGTAATATTTCCACCTCGTTAACAAAACCACAAGCGGGGAAGAAACATCCTATGTACCAATATTTCAACAGAGATCAAACCGTGTCTGAAAACTGTATCGGGGAGAGATACGTACGTACTGGAGAATGAAAATTTCAAAATAGGATCTCAAAATATTCATCTCTCCCAACTCATCTCCGACAATCATTTTTGTCGGACCCATATTCCATTAGAACGCATCTCCATGCATCCTGATTGGCTGCCATGTGAAAAAATATGATTTTGTTGCTGTGGTTGTCGTGTGTGAAAGATGGCCACGGTCGTGTATGGGCTAATGAAGTGAGTCAAAATGACTGCCGAAGAGTCTTGATTGGCTATTATGTCAAAAAATAATAGAAAAAATCATATTTGGGAGTTTTCAACTGTATGAGGGCCATAACCCATCGCCAAGCAATGCACGCGCTCATGCATTCGTTCAGCTAAGAAAAAAGAGGCGTGAGTGTGAATTGTACAACGTGTGTGGGTGGGGTTAATCCATCTAGGCAATAAAGGTTATTCACAACGAGTGTAGACGTCAATAGATGCAGTTGTTCACCTTATGGACTCGACTTCGTGGAAAAATAGTGCGCAATTTGCGTTTTTTCAAAGAACAAAGAGAATTATGATTCATCACTCAGGCTATTTACTTTGAGTTGTGTGTGTGTTGAGTTGATCTTTGGCGGTAGTTCGGAACGCGGTCGCTCCAAAACTCATAGATGGCGCTGCGAGTAGACGTTGTGTGTGTGTTGTGGCGCGTTTTCGTAGTTCGGAACGCAACTGCTCAAAACACTTGTCGCTGGTGCGCACGCGCGTATTTCGAATGAAGTATGTAGATGAACTTGAGCTTTGTATAGCAAAAACAGTCGTGCTTCGAAAAAGAGTAAATCCATATACTCTCAAGTATGTGGATATATTCTCAAGTATGTGTTCTTCGCAACCTTACTTACCCAAAGAGAAATGTAAGTATTCTGAGATTGTTTTCTCGATGGAGCTACAAGTGTTGTGGGAAATGCTCTTCTGTGATGATTGTTTTTCAATTATGAAATACGTTTTTTATGAATCGTAGGTGGATCTCACAGAACTATGTATTCAAACCGACCGTGACATCGGGCAGTCTGAAGGAACATCACCTGTATAGCACACAACATTTGCGGTTTCTCAATACCAAATTTAGGAAGACTATAGTTGCTGAATTCGAGGGAGTTGAAGTTTTCTTGCCGAAACGTATCATGACTGTGGCAAAGCCCGTCCATAAATAGGAGGGGTCAACAATTTAATATTTCGGTTTGTTGTTTTCAAAAGTTTCAAATGAGAACATTGACCGGATAATCATTGATATTTTCAAATTTTGAAATATTAAGTAATTTCATTGAGAAATCTATACCTTCAACATTGAGTACATCTCTGAAGGATAGATATGACCCTACTTCAGAATTTTTAATTTGCGCTGGTTGCAGAGCTGATGTCACCGCCCAAACGAAGCAGAAATGGTCTTCATTTCCCACATTAACAACTACCCTCTTCGAAACGATGAATTCTGGGAGTTTGATATGGAAAGTTGCACTGAGAGGACTATATTCGCAGACGTTCAATTCGATAAACACAACCTTTTTCAGAGTTCAATTTCTTCCCTACATCACATGTGTGTAGGATTTTGAGATTATTTTCACGTACCTTGTGTTTTGATTCTTGTAGATGTTCATACATTGTAGATTTTTGTCCAAACAGGCGTGTTCACGTGTCAATATTTCTACCGGTTTGGTCTGTATATATTGCAGACTATTCGTCATACTCTATTCTATATATACCTGATTTTTTCATTTCGTTTGGGTTTTGCTTTGAACAGAATTCTGCCCAAATTGTTATTACTTAATGAAAGTACTTATGATTATACCTAAATATCAGAGAACACATGTAAATATCAATTACTCAGGTATACTTTCAGAAAATAATGAAAAGTACTTTTCTAAATACAAAATAACAGCTTTCATAAGTGATAATAATTTGGGCAAAATTCTGTTCAATTCAATACCCAAATGAGAGAGGATGAAAAAATCAACTATATATAGAATAGGGTGTGGGAAATGCTCTGTAGTATTCACAGGCCAAACCCGGTAGAAATTTTGACGTAAGGCTCCGTGAACACGTTTGTTTGGACAAAAAATCTACAATGAATGAATATCTGTAAGAATCAAAACATAAGATAAGAAAAGATAATCTCAAAATCCTACACACGTGTAATGAAAGGAAGAAAATGAATTTGTTGAAAGCTATGGAAATCAATAAATTGATTAGAAACCCGAAATATATAACCCTAAACAAAAACTGGATTTATGCAGGTCTCCACTCTTGAATTTATATGTTTGACAACCCTGGTAATATCTATAGTCATCACTGTTGAATTTTATAGTTGGCACCCCTGTTCATTTAATTACTCTCCAATCAGCTCCCCTGCAAACACCCTATATAACTATGTTTTCAGATTTCAAATGTATTAGTTAGTTTTTATACTTGATAATTGGATCAAGCCAGTCGTGAAAATAAATTAACTAGTGAAAATTACCTGTGAGTGAGTGGCCTCCAAAAGCATCTTTTTCCATGCAGCCGAAGGTCGTTCAACGTCGAACCTTAGGATATTCCAAATATACGCGAGAATCACTGAAGGTCGTTTAACATCAAACACAAAAACTACCTCGTAGTTACCATGTCTGCATCGTGTGACGTAAGTCAAGGTCATTCAAGGTCAAACTCAAAACACTTTCTCGAAGTTACCTTGACTACATCGTGACGACGTGAGTAAAGGTTGTTTCGAAGCTGAAAGTGATAGGGGGAGGTTCTGAAATCGGATGCAACCAACTACTCAGAAATTATATGATAATCCAACAGTCTCATTGTACTGTTCAAAAGCTCTTTGTTATTATCAATTTCAATATTTTTGTTGGACGACCCACTTCCGTGGGAGCGTACGAAATTTGGACTGGTGTTGAAAGTGGCAGGGGAAGGTTCCGAAATCGGCTTGAACCAACTACTCAGAAAGTATATCATAATCCAACCGTCCCAGTGTACTGTTCACGGGCTCTATTTTATTATTAATTTTAATATTTTTGTTGAATGATCCATCTCCGTAGGAGCGTACGAAATTTGGACTGGTGTGTAAATGATAATCAGAATGTTTCAAGTGAATCACACGGTGTGTTGTCAAACGTTAATACATAGCCGTCATTAGTGAATTCGGAATTCAAGTTTTCACTCTATATGAAAAAAGTTCATTCTCGGACGATTCATAAATATTCAACAACACTAATTTGGGAGAAGGGTCGCAGGAAAGAAGGGGAATATAGTACATAGAATCACATTGAAAGATTAATCGCTTGGGTAAGCGTACTCTTTCTCGCTTTAACTTTAGCATAGGTTCAAAATTCTCAACGTACCTATATGAAATACAAATCAAAATACGTTTTTGCATGAAGAAATTCTCCAATATTTTTCAATTTTGTTTTTATGAATCGATTTTCGAAGTTCTATTTTTTCTTGCTCTTTACCGACCTATTATTAATTTATGTGATTTTTCAGAACCTTATTGAAAGTGTGCGCCAAATAGTCATATCACCTTCCACACTTTAATTTGTTTGATAATATAAGGTTGATTTTATAGGATTTGTCGAGAAAATTTTAACATCAACCTTCGATTTCGAAAGTGCGCCTACACTTATAAATGTGTCAAGGCCCCTACAATACTACAGCTTTGACTCGACAGCCTGTAGCGATTGTTGTGTTCTTTGAAACGCTATTGAAAGATTACAGTACACTGCACTCCTAAAACAAAATTGATTTTTTGCATTTTTGTTTTATCAGTAAAATACTTCTCAAACTTTCAAAAACAGAATATAAATTCAACTATCTCTATTAAATATTCGCAATTCGATGGAAACGCTTCACTTTTGACAATTCACAAAACTGTATAAATTCTTTTTTCAATTTGTTTACCTTTTTTTTTCTTTTGGAGCTTCAAATTTCTATTGGTTTTCAGAAACAAATTTTCAACTTCCTTTCGAGTTCTGAGGGTTATTGTTCGTAAGGGTGCGACACCTGGTTAACGTAAAAACATATTTTAAACATATTTTGAACATATATTTTATAGTATAAATATAATAACTGTCTGATTTATATGAAGTAGGATATAAATCCAATTTGGAAATATTTATCCTATGACGTTTCTTACAGTCTGAAAAATTTTACAAATTTGTAGTTCTTGTTATTCATCCTTCTCACGACTGTTTGGTTTCAAGTCTAGCCATAATCCACCTACAGGTGCTAGAATAATTCCTTTTGTTTCCATTTTTAATGGAAGCATGGTTTTCTTGCTCAAATTGAACTTGAAGTTTCTAAGGGTTAGGGACAACGCAATTTTTGCTTGAATCATTGCAAATCGCATTCCTATAACAGAACATTATAAACTGCGGATTTCAACACTTTTAAAAACTTACCGATACAGTTTCTTGGGCCATCTCCGAATGGCATATATGTGTAGTCCCATATTTTAGATTTGTTTTCTTCATTGAAACGATCTGGCTGGAATAATTCGGGTTCTGGAAAATACTCAGCATCCCTATGCAGTCCATAGCACGGTATGAGTACCGACTGGCCTTGTTTTATAAAAACTTTCGTGTCGGGAATGTTGTAAGTTTTTGTACATTTCCTTAAAAAAACTGGGGCTGGTGGATATTTTCTCATCGTTTCTGGAATCAAATATTTTCCATGAAAATCAAAAGATGAATAAATAAGTACCATTTTGATCATTCCCATATTGATTTCAATTTAAGAACCACCGGTATAAGTGGAACCACCTATTGGTGTAACACCCAAGTCAACTTGTCAAGTTTTTATGTCAGTGTTGGTGGTTTGACCAATCAACCGACAACTGCGGTGGCAGAAATTTGGGAAGCTAACCTGAAATGCCATCGGAAAACGAATCCATATATTTCTAGAAATGTATGACATCGAGAAAGGTTAATGCAGTCAAGCTGCTGGAAAATAATTCCATGAAAATCAAAATGTAAATAGATAAGTACTATTTTGATCATTCCCATATTGATTTCAATTTAAGAGCCAGCGGTAGACAGCTGTTTCCGCCTTTTGGGCATCGTCAGTAACGGGCTGGCGGGCCTCGATTGAAGACAATATGTGAATAACCAAGAAAAGTACTTAATAAGAATAACTGCGTAAACGCAAGCGAGATATAAGTGGAACCACGTATTGGTGTGACACCCAAGTCAATACAACTTTAAACCAAAATTCAGTTGACACCATTAAACAATTTTTCATGTTCGTGTATTTTATTACGATCTATTTATTGGTTTCGAAACCTGGATGAGCTACTGCAAAAATGGCTTTCGTTTTTGGCGAGAAGCAATATAATAAGGAAAAGTTTTTTCTGACTTTGAACATCGGGTAATGACTAAGCGCATCGGGTAATGTTCTTATCAGCGGTAAATGTATGGATAGAAATATTCCTGTCCTCTGAAAACGTATATTGGTGCTACTAATTAACACTTCAAGAATGACACTTTCAAATTTTAAACCAGGAGATCATGCAGAAGTCTGAAATACTTTGGCTCCAAGAATTTTGTCAACTAAGACCTCATCTAAGGTTTTGCATCTACAGGTTTCGTAAGCCGTTGATGCAGTCACGCGACCATATTTCAACTCTTGCCAAATTGCGAAATATTTTCCGTTCTTGTTAAAACTTCTTCATCAACGATCATCTTCTGGTCCATTTCAATTTTACAAAAATCTAAAATCTAGAGCGAAACGTATTTCCAAGAGAGTGAAGCGAAAGGCAGGAATATTTTTGATTGTCGGACTCTTTGTTTCTGTAAGGTAATTTTTAAATATTGATTCATTACATACTTTGGTAATCTCGCTGCTTCCAAAAACATCTGACTTTATGAATTTCTTTGTAGTAGTTGCACTTGCTAATGCAGACCTTTTCCAATAATATTTAGTTTCCGTTCGTGATGGTTCCTTGCTGCGTCGGTCCAACCACATCAGAAATGCAATGCCATGTTTACATCCTCCCTCTGAAGCTGAACAGTCATGACATCTTTCTTACTGACTCTTTTTACATCAGTATCGATGGTGCATGTAACTCTGTTTTTTCCCTTTATTCTGTGTCCTGGGGTCACTTCAGCTTTTAAGTGACATAAGGCAGGTGCATTTTTTATTTGCACATATCCCACGGCATTGACTGAAATATTTCAGTCATATCAATTTTTGTGATTTTTGTAATACTTACATTATCAGTGTTATCATTTATATGTTTATATCTAAAGTTTATATCTAAGATATCTATTCTCCTTCAAACCTCGTAACATACGTTTACCGTCAGCTACGACTTTTTTACAATATTTGCAGTCTTTCTGATCATTCGTGTCCTGGTTAGTCAATGCCATCTTAATTTTCATACTGGAATTTAGGTATTGCTTTCCTCCATGCACCTGTAGTATCAAAGTTCGGGTAACACCAAGAATATTCGAAAAGTAACTTATATCTGATTTAACCGAAAGTGAAAAAGAAAAAAAGAAATATTTCAGTGTTGATAGTTGACAGTTCAAGAATGGGATAACCTGTATATAAAATGAGGGAATTCTAAAAAAGTTAGTTTTGCGATCATTTAAAATATATTTGAAACCTTTCGTCTCCCTAAGATTTTGGTCGTCGGTTTTAAAATCGTCACTGTTTACGATAAAATCAAAGACATCAATCAATTTGTCTTTGTTTGAATGCACTGAAATCACTGCTCTAGACGCGTAGCAGCAAAAGTTGGCATTCGGCTATCACATATTTCATTTGGTGGATTTTGAAAAGAATGCCGAAAATCCAGACAAACTTGAAAAAAATACGGGGCAACCTTTTGTGTTATTGCACGCTTTGCTTAATACTAAATTTGGGGCATGGGCATGATATTGCGTAAATAGTGCATGAGGAGCTATGGACTTTAGTTTAATTTGTAAACGATTTAAATGACCGGCCATGACCGCAGCCCCATCATAGGTTTGCGCAATTAACTTTGCCTAAAATTATAGGCGTCACACGTACGAATTAAAAAGTTGAACAAATCGTCATCTGTGCGCCCAGATGAAACATCATGAAAATCCATAAAACGTTCTATCACATTACCATTATTGACATATCTAAAAACGATTGAAAGTTGTGATGTACAGGTAATATCGGTAGTTTTATCAATTTTCCATGCAGAAAAAGAAACACTTTCAATCTCCTAGTTTATATTTTCCTCAATAATATATGCCACACTATCTATAAGCTCATTTTGGATGGTTTTTGAGGTGCCCGAAAAAACGCCACCGTTTAAAAAAGTGACAAATTGTGAATCATATTTGCCCCACAACATTAAAAGTTCCTTGTAATCGCCGCGATTAATCGAATCTTCGGTTTCATCGTGTCCGAGAAAAGCTAATTCTTGGGAACCCAATTCTTGGGAACCCAAATAAATTGTAATATCGATAACTCTTTTCAAATTCGACCAATTTTCCCTAACCTGATTATTAAAAGAAATTATGATCCCTTTTTGAGCTGTTGCTATATTTTGTTTGCTAAACAATTTC
>WOGM01001374.1:0-10054 GCA_015342125.1 Leptinotarsa haldemani | reverse complement strand
TTTAGCTTAATGTTTCTCTTGAAGATGATCACTTGGTGATTGAAACACGTGTCAAGGTGTTAAAAATAACGGATTGGTGTTGGTATTAAGGTCCCGTAATATTCATTTATAGAGTACAAAATTTTATATCGTTCAGTATAGATATACTACGACACAGTAGAATCAATATCTATTGAGTTAAAAAACACTTGAAATTCAAACGGACAAAACTTTCGATACAACCAGATAAATTACTTGCAAGCAATTCCAAGACGGGAGGCTGGACCATCAATATTATTTGCTGACCTACAGTGTCACAGGCCATAGATATGTCTCTTGAGAATAACTTGGATGACCTGCAAAAGAAAGATAGATAGATAGATAGATATTTATTTAATCCCCCTTATGGTTGCTTCACAACATGAATTAAGTCATAGTACATAAAGAGAGAAAAAAAGTTCTCATTGGAAAGAAACATTAAGAAAAAAACATCACAAATATCCTAGTCGTTACAAATTAATTAAAAATAAGAATAAAAATAAAGTATTTAAATATAAACACATGTTAAAATACATTGAAAGCTAAGTTGTTTATACTCGTTTTCTTTTTATTTTGATGATCTTCCCCTTTTGAATCTTTTATAAATTATATTGATTGTCCTATTGTTTTAAGTTTATCCCCCGAAACATTATCCATGGTGCGCCCTTGAATTGAGGTTCGTGGTTCTTTAAAAAAGAAATTGGGTTCATTCTCTAGCAACTGCCAATACACCACGTTGAATGTGTGGTTGTCTGTCAACGGTGTAAGCACTTTAAAACTCCCATCCTCCAACATCAACAACGGTGAATGGTGAGTTATTCGGTATTCTTATTCTTCGCTTCTGTTCATTTCCGTTTTAAATGTTAACTGTACACTTATGACTTTGCTCCTATCATGAGATTCGCAATCATTCTTGGCTAAAAAAGGATTGAGTGGGCTGCCGTCCACTTTTGTAAGTGGTAAGCTGAATACTCAAAAACAGTATAAACCTGGAGTTACCAGTAACAGGTGAGAATATCTTCCAACATAAAAAGTGAAAGTTCTTGGCTGAGAGAATGTTCATTGTAGTTTAACAGTGTTTTCAAATAAAGTATTGATTCATCTTATAAGAAGTAAAAGTCTCAAAATATATTTAATGTAGGTATTGGTTTATAATATTAAAATATATTAGTTTTTTTGAAATGATCATTTCAAGGTCTTGCCTGTATCTGTAACATGAATGAATCATTTTCTAAAATGGTATTGTAGTGTGTGCTTCTCTCACTTTTTTTTTCGTTTCAGGATGAAGGCCACCATATTTTTGATTTTCTTCTTCATATGCATTATTAATTGTGCAAAAGACATGATGAGAAAAAGTATTGTTTTTGACAAAAACACCCCTGATGTATTTTACTGTCCCATACATAAACCTACTGGTTTCGACAAACTTATTGTCAAGTATGTATAATTTATTATTTTTTCAATTTGTTTTAGATTTCTCCATTTTAATAATCTAAATTTGTAGAGCAAAACCTCTTAAGAAACTTTGTGAATTCGAAGGAAATCCTTTACCTGAAGACTACAAAAGTGATTGTTACCAAGATGTAGATGAATCTGATTACGCTTGTAAAGAGAAATATAGAATAATGGTATGATTTTTTTAAACTACTTTACTTGGTGATTTATTGATATATCTTTGAGCAACTAAATTCATAAAGAAACAATGAATTGTTATTAGTTTGTCATTAATATTTATGAGTAGTAACATAAACCTTGAAGTTATTTGTTTTATATAAGAATATTTGGTTGCTTCACTGTAAATTAAACTAAGATGCATAGAAACTCTGGTGTCAGAAATACTATATATGTGGCAATCTTACAGTTGAATATCTAAATTGTCATGCATATTTGTGTGACAGAGGTCACCATCATAGGATTAATATCTTAATGAGCAGACCCATTTTATAACACAATCAAATATCTATTTAGAATATTTAGATTGTACTATATTATATAACTTGACCTCTTCAAACATTGCTAAAATTCACATAATTTGTTTACACCAGGGTTGTATTCATCTTGGATCAAACATTAATACCAACCTACAGATTTGGAATTTTTTTTACAGAAAAGACTCAAAAAGGCTTCTGCTGATGACTAATTGGAACAGAGCAGACATAATTTGAATTAGAATTAACACAGCTTACATCACTGCCTAATTTTAGTATAGATTGGGACATATTTTCAACTTTTCTGTGCCTGCTTAGGTTGTAGATGTGAATAAGGGTTATTTATTAGCGCTGCAAGAATTGTTGAAAATTGGTTACTTAGATAAAAAAATGGTATAGGCATGAAACTGGTTATGATAAAAGTAGGCTTGTAATATATTACTAACAGGAAAATACGAAATTATAAGTACTTTATATAGCACACTAATATATGGGCAACATTTAACTGGTATAAGGCTATAAATAAGGTATTTTTATCCATTAATTTTTTTTATATTGAACTTTCAAATAAAGTTTTCTAATGATTTTATCCTCGATTTCAGTAGTCATAGGACTTTCTCTGACTTTCCTCTATACATTTTTTCGTCAATAGTAGTAGTTTCTGAAACATATTTCTGATTAAATAGATTTGCATGGTTTTTGTGTTCAGTTAGTTTGCATTAGGTACAATTTGAAATTAAAATCTTAACAAATCATCAGGTGAAAGGAAGAGAAAACGGAGATCAATTGAAATATTTTAGGTAAGTTGAATAATTGAGAAATAAAATATATAATAGTCATAGAAAGAAGAGGAACCTCAAATCTATCACTGAAGATGATTCAAACTAAAACTGACTAGTATCTTGTTTTTCTCAATTCATTATTTATACCTTTGGCTTCTCTTCGGTTGATATAATTAGTAGTTTTCAATAGTTTTTTACAGAATTTTGTATTTAAGTTTTTTAACATTGTTGCTTAACTAACCGGTAAACATGGTTACATTGTGTAATTTTCAGGACTTTACAGCTTTCTTATCAAGCACCTTAGTTCTGACCGTCATTTGTGCATTTTGATAGATGAAGACATTATGTTACACCCTTTATCAGTTAAGTGCTTCCAACCTAAAAAATTATCTGAATTTCATAACTTATTGAAAGGAAACATTTCTGAGAACCATACTGAATATACTAACCTTGTTCAGAATATGCAAATGAGGTGAAAAAATAATTTTGTGACATATTTCAGTATTCTACTTCAACATTCAATAAAGAATAGTAAACTTCCAGAAAAAAATAGATTCAATTAAAACTCCTTTGGAAATATGTGGATCATTCACAGATATCTTCAAAAAATGATTTCAGGGCACTTGTTGACATCTATGAAAAAATATACTTACTATTGTGGTGTGTCCTGTATACATATATTCAGTTATTAGAATCTGATGTTCATGTCTATAATTACAGATTATCAATAGAAACTTTTTTTTTGCAATAACTATGTGCTTGCATTATTTTTGTCTAGTTACACTTTCAGTTTGATTTCTAAAAACTGAATTTCACTTTGGTGAAATTTTCAAAATCTTTTTATATCCTTGCCCAAAATTCAAGATTTGCCCTCTTCCTTAGGATGGCTTCTTGGATATACTTGCAGAAATATAAAGTATTATTCCTACTACTTCAGTTGATATGAATATATTTTTTTTATGTTTAGTGAGACATCTTAGAATAGATAAATGAAATTAATCATACTAATACCAGAAGAGCTTATTGTAATTTTTTTATTTCCATCCCAAATGTATATATTGGATTTTACACAGACACTGTCAGGTTGAATTTTTTTTCAATACATAGAAAAATCTAATAGCGGAATGTCTACATTCAATTTTCTGATTTTTAGATGCGTATGCACCCCCCTGGCTCTGATGAACCCTTCGACAATAAAAGGATGGCACGCTTCATGAATATTGATAAAGAGTATTACATAATGAAAATTGATAACAAACATTCCAAGCCTAAGAAACAATTGAAAAATAGACTGGGATGAGTTGTTTTGGTTAACCATGTAAATTTTGTGGCATTCCTTAACCTAATGTAAATAAAATAAAGACTAAAATAATTATTGCTTATTCTATAATCTAATATTTATAAAAACAGTCAAAATATTGAAAATATATCTACTTTGTATGTTATTTTTTGAAAAGATTAAAATCTAATAGAAGTTTTTTGATGATACTCTATCAGCAGCAAATTGTGATAATGTTAGAATAGTATTTCCATTATTGATTTGCAAGGTTTCCGAGTCATTTTGACCTAAAAAAATAATAAAAGTTAAAATCAGCCTATTATTTAAAAGGCAAGTTTTTTCAAATAAAAATTTCTACCAATCTCAATATTTGCTTGGATTTGAAGTTGAATTCACCAAAAACAGGAACATCACAAATAAAGAATTTACATGATTTTGAATATTTATTGAACCGTTGAAATTTTACAAATAATAACAATTGTATTTTCAATGAAAAATTCAGACCTAATAACAGTAAAAGCTAGATATTACAAAATAACAGACTAATTTCACTTCACTTTTATTTTCCCAAATCTGAGTGGAATTTTTATATGTTGTTAAAAAAACAATCATTCTGCCACAAAAATTCCCTTCAAGATTAACTCTTACTTTTCAGTTTATTCGACTGGTCATCAAATTCTTTGTCAGAAATGTTCAACATCAAACTATTTCCACTGAGATAAACCCTATTTTGGGAGTTGGCAATCTGAAAAATTTAAGTAAAATCAGTTATAACACTTTCAATATTATAATTCATTTGTAGAGTATGAAAATGTCCGAGAGTAAATAACCAAATTAATTATTTTTACACCAAACTTACGGTTCTAGAAATGTTTTGAGCAGCTCTGATTTTTCTCAACTTGAGATATCCAGGATTTCGTCCAATGGCCTCACCTAAGTAAGAATAAGTTAAGGAACACAATCAAAAGTCATAACAAGAAATAATATAAGTTTATAAAGGATATCATTTTTGCGGCTTCAGCTTCTCCTTCAGCCTGAACAATTTTCTGCTGTCTTTCTTGTTTAGCTTTTTCTACCACAAAGGCAGCTCTTTGAGCTTCTTGTTGAGCTACTTGTTTAGATTCCACGGCAGCTGTGTAATCTTTACCAAAAGATAAATCTGTGATAGAAACATCATCGAGAATAATATTGAAGTCTTGTGCTCTCTCTACCAACTCTCTTCTAACCAGAAGAGAAACCTGAAAAATAATATTTAATTCAATCTGAATTCTACCCAACTCAACAATTCCAACCTGTTGCCTTTGAGTAATGAGCTGAGCAGCATTGAATTTTGCTACAACAGACTTCAAGACTTCGTTACAAATGGAAGGAAGAACTTTTTCATCATAATCCAATCCTAGTTGGCGATATATACCGGGCAACTGAGAAGCGTTAGGTCTAGATAATACACGAAGCGAGATATTCACCATTTGTAGGTCTTTTGAACCAGTAGGTGACGAAATTTTTCTAGGCCGTGATCTTAAAAAATATTGTTGAGAAACCAAATAAGTCTGAAATCAGTCTCATATGCAACCAAACTAAGAATTGCAACTACAAATAATACACTCTATTTTACTATAACTACTATGTATTAGTATGAAGATATAAAAATTGGACAGTGTCAATCATTATTGACTAAATTCATCTCAACAGCTCTGATTCAATGTTCAAATTGAAAGATGACAAAAATAGTTTCAATAACATAATCAGGTCAAAGATTATATACCGGCTGCACCAAGTTTAATGGGTTAAAATATGTGCAAATTTATAATTCTCAAATTGTTGTTAAGCAAATGACTTGAATAATTTGATTCATCACAAATCATTATACATGACAGTATTTGCTTGATACCAAAATTTTTAAAATTATGAGATTGCATACATTCTAGTTGATTGAGCTTCATGTAAGAGAGACATATTTTCCAAAAAAACAAATAGAAGCTAAGAAATATTGGCAATGAAATATAATAAGCACCAATTTTTCATTTTGATTGGTTAAAAAAGTACTAGTGCATTTACAGCTAGTTCATACACCAAATACATAATTTTTTACTTTAGAGACTGTGGTATGTGAAGGCTTCTTTCTAATGACTTACATTGTGACAACTTTCTCAAAGTAGAATTTAGGTGTATGAATCAGCCAATGATAACTGTAAAACTATATAAAAGCTTCCTAGACTCCAAGTATTTCATGGTTTTAGTGTCTACTAATTGAAAAGTCTTGGCACATGATAATTTAATAATCTTAGCTCAATTTTTAGTTTGGTTAAATATATAAATTGGAGTCCTACATAATGTTGAAGCTTTACCTAATATCATAGATAATAGGATATTGGAACCAAGGCACCCGAAAATGTAAACCTTCCGTATAAATGTCTTTTTGTATTCCACCTATTCTGTTGAACATTATTGCCCTGTGTCCACCATCCACTAAAAAAAAAATACTTTTTATCCTACCCTGTTACAATACTTCCCTAAAATCTATTCAATTTAAATTAGTATCTACCTGTATACATAGATTGTGAAATCCCATAAGCTGCAGCACCTCCAACAGCGAGTAATTTAAGTCCGATTCCAAGACCAGGTGGGCCACCTCCTTTGCTGAATTTACCGGCCAAATCATTTAACTTACTTTGTGCCATTTTAGTCCAGTGCTTACTATAAAATTGCAAAACTCCAATAAAAAAATCTCAGTTAAGACATGTGCAACATTCAAAATGGCAGCCTTATTTCCAATAAAAAAATTAACGTGACGTGACATTTGACAATCTGACATTAGATGCATACAAAAAACAGATGTGTGATGTGTGTGGTAAGAGTACACCGTGTAATTTTCTGTGTGAGGCATCAACAGGAAGGGTGACAAGCTACAGGTTCGTACATGAATATGACAGAAGAGCGCATTTTAATAAGATAACATTTGGAAATGTTGATATGTTTGCAGAAAAAAAAACTGTTGAGCACTCCCGCTGCCAGATACCAGATCCGCGTTTTTCGGAGAGTAACTATTGGTACTACTTAACATGTTTGTTCAGATTTCACATATGCATTATTTTTCTTATGAACATATATAGTTCTCATTGTTGATGATTGAATAACATGATTCGCGAACAGAACGTTTGGGATTCCAATGGGCACTGTCCAAGGAAAGTGGCAAAGATTACGCTGTGTAATGTCGATATGCATTGAACATGTATTTACCGGTGAACGACGATTAAAACTGTCTACTAAAATGCCTCAACTGTAGTATTCTTTCAGACATTTCAGAGTAATTTCAATATAAATACAGCCAAATAAATTTGTGTATACCAATAACCAATATAATGAGATAACTAGTCGTTTCCTTTCACACTACAACCTTCTGAAATGAAAACTTGTGCGAGCTAAGAATCAGTAAAGTCTTAACTTTTAAACTGCGATTTCAAGCATAGGTCAGAAAATATCTGTGAACATACTGATCGCCCCAGAATTGGGATAGAACCAACTTTCACAATAGCGATGGTTTCAAAAACAAGGCTTACTAGGTATATAACCAACCGGCTATCATCTGACCTGAATAAAATGAAAATTTAGGAACGACAATTTTGTTTGACTCGAAATTATTTCATTGGTCATGTGTATTGGTGGTTCAACGTTCAGTTGAACGTTTCGAACATACTACACAATTATATTGGTAAATTACAGTTTGAAATGTAAATTACCGAAAAAAAAATGAACTTACATTTCTGGTTGATGATCCTTTTCGTATTTGTATTCACATTATCGACAATGAATCCACGATCTATGAATGTAGAAATCAATGACAAAATTCTGGATATAATGTCCATCTTTTTTAGAAAATCATAGTTTGATGTGAAATTACTTCAATTAGTTTGAGACTATTGTAATTTCTCGTTAAGACGATTTCGTCGATGACATAGGTATGTTTCCATAATAATGGCAATAACCCAGCAATATTTTTTTTTATGGTATTTATGAATAAATCATTATAAAGGCTAATTAGTCATTAGGTGAGAATCACATATTTTCACAATCAAACCCTTTTGCGATTGAATGACGTAGGTACATGCCATACAATGTCATACAAAAGAATTATTGAAATGATTTCGACATAAATCCTGGCGAGAAAATATGGCTCAGAAAGCGAAACCTGACTTTGTAATCGGACGTCGGTTTTTCAGAGTCCAACTTAATCGACACGACAGTTATCGACAATACAGATTACTTCAAACTGGAAAGTAGTTTACTAGAAACTAGAAACATCGAATCGGACATTGGTCATATTGAAAATGTCGGAAAAAAATGAGAAAAATATATTAGAAAATGCCAATGAAGTAGATGGAAATCTTGATGGTATAATTCATACCAAAAGGTAAGCGTTATTGCCTAATTCTCTGATTATTTGAAACAAATTAATTTCATGAAAATGTTTATTTTTAATAACTTTATTACATACAAAATCAATAACACATCATCGTTTTTATAAAAGTATCACAGTGGTACAAGTAATTTTTATATGTAAAAAAATAAAAATATTATTTTCACGTTTTCATCTTCAAACATAACCTAAAGTTCCAAGAAACGCAACAAAAATAAAAAAAGACAAAATGAAGTTGAAGAAGAGATTAAGGACAACAACGGTGAAGTTGTTCAGATCGAAAATGGAACGGTGTCCAATTTAACAGCACCTCTTAATACCATATCTATTAAAGAATTGAAGGCTGCGATGGAAGTGTTCTCTTTGTCTCAGAAACCAGCAAAGACTTCTGAAGATGCTTTGAAGAAATCCTATCAGTTCTGGAATACACAACCTGTGCCTAAAATGGGTAAATATTCAATAACATAAAAAGTTTCTTGTAATAGTATCACTAATATACTTTATAGATGAAAAAATAACAGTAAATGAAGCCATAGAACCAGATAAAGAATTATCAGAAATAAGATCGGAACCCTATACTCTACCAGAGGGATTTATGTGGGATACCCTTAATCTAGATGAACCACTTGTACTGAAGGAATTATATACATTATTGAATGAAAATTATGTTGAAGATGATGATTGTATGTTCAGATTTGATTACCAACCTGAATTTTTGAAATGGTGAGTATTTTAATGATATCAACATCTATATTAGTAATACTACAACCTTAACAAAATCTAACAAGTTTAACAAAACATATGAGAATTTGATATGGCAAGTATAGGTTCTATTTTCACAGAAGAAACTCTACAAAATTGCTCTTCCATTTAACCTGCCAAACATGCGTGGGCTATTTGAGAGGGCTATTAAAAGACGGCAGACTTGACATAGCCTAAATAAAGAGGAGTTCTTAAATTCACCGAGTCCATTAATTGATCCTTTGGATTCGTCTGTTAGTCCATTTGAAATTTTAGAATGTTTCTATTGATTGAAGCAATCCATTAGAAATTTTTTGTTAAATTTAAGAACTTGCCTTGTGATGCACTGTTTGGAACCTTTGGTGTAGCAATTGATATTATTGCAGTTTTTTCCCAACACCAAACCATATATTAACATCTGGACACGTGTTTTGATTACCAAGTGATCATCTTCAAGAGGAAGATTAAACTAAAAATACTTACAATGTTATCCTTATTTATACCATAGATACCTCTTCTAGGTACCTGTACCTCTGGCTTGAATTAATTTCACAATATTGCCTTATCTACTATTCTTAAATTAATTTTACAATGTGTCTTTATGTAATAGTCAGGTAACTTGTAATGATTAAAATAATATTTTTACAAGTTATATAGTATACTATTAGGAAAAAACGTTTTTGGCTTTCTACTACTCCATCTCGATACAAAAAAATTCTGATTCTGATTCTGATTCAATAAAATAGCTAAGAGTAATGGCTGGTTTATATACTATCCAGCTAGTTTATAAACTTCACAAAATTTATCGCTAAAACACAAACCACAAAGAAATTACAGAAATAAGCTATCATTTTTGGCTAGTTTGTAAACTATCCACATTAGTTGGATA
>WOGM01001373.1:0-10059 GCA_015342125.1 Leptinotarsa haldemani | reverse complement strand
TTTTTAAAAACTATTTATTTAACAATTTTGAGAACTAGTGGTTACAATGATCTTAACAGAGTAAAATCTTCAGTAAGACTAATCTAATGTGTACATGAAATGTGCGTTTTTATACTGTCAAAGCTATTTACAAAACATTAGTTTATCGTTATCTTAAGTACCCTAAGGAATGTTCTAGAAAGTAAATATGTAAACAGTTGATGATTATTGTCTACATAACTCCTCCCTTCCCAGAGAAGAAAATAGGGGGTCTTCTATTTTCTGACTGTCCTTTTCTTGGCGTTTTTGGATTGCTTGATGTTGACGTCGGTGGACTTTTACGTAATATACGAAAGCTGCTAGTGTTGCGATAGCTGCGATGATTATAGCTGTGTTGACCCAAGAGTGGTGGTTTCTTGGATAAATAACTTGCAGATTGGTAGTGTGCAAATTATTGGCAATGGTGTCGATTCTTTTGATGCTTTCTGTGTCTAATTGTTTCAAGTGGAAAACCTTTTCTGATCGATTATTGTTGTCTTTCGAAATACTGAAAGTCGGTAATTCGAAAATGAATTCTTCATGCGTTGTTTGTTCCGCTCTGAAGTACTTGCCGTCCACGAAAATTTTGCAATTTTCTAGGGAGACGATGCAGGGTGAAGATATTTCGTAGATTCCGTCGGCCTCGCAGGATGTCTCCATGCTTATTGGGTCTGCTGGGATAATTATTATTTCTCTCGAACTGATCTGGGAAATGCTGGTTTCCGAGAGATGTATCAGGGTTCTGGAACATGTATTTTTCCCTGTCCTTATGAGGTTGGCGATACAGGGTTGTCGTTTGTGAAGATGTTGTTGTAGGCAGAAATACTGGTTTTCTATTCCTGGGCACTTCTCTGATGTTGTCCAGAAATCTTCTGTGTTGAGTAACAGGTAGGGTTGTTCGGGTATAATTGTTTGGTTTTGGATAGGTACAGGATGTATTTGGAAATATTTGAAAAGGGAAGTAACTATAGGGGTGTGAATTCTAAATAATATCAATTTGTCTCGAATATTGACTTGTACTGAAAATAAAGAATAATAGTTCAATAACTTTTTGAGGTCGGGTGTTTGTTCTACACCATAAATTTCGTTGAGTTTTTCTAATAGGGTTTTCAATTTGTTTGGTTCGATTATTGAGCTGTGTAAAATATTGATTCTTGCAAAGGAGATTGCAATTTCTAAGTTATTTATGATGTGTCGTAAGGAATGTAGTTGTATTGATAAATTGTCAATAATATTGGAAAAAGAGAATACGTGTTCTAAGTTGACAAAATCTTTGATATCGTGTGACAATTGCCTTATTTGTCCTTCAAGAGTGACTTGGTTTTCGTTTATTTTTCTGAAATTATTATTAAAAGATGTCGATATATGTCTCAAGAGACTTTGTTGTTGCTTAATGTTATCATTTAACTTCTTTTCGTTGGACTGCAGAATCTCCAAATATGAATCTATGGTTTTTTCGTCGTCAGAGTCCAAAGTACCAAAAAGCCATTTTTGCAATTTACCTATTCCATCAATGAGTCCTCTTTTTGATCTACGGTTTTCTGACAGAGAATTTAGTTTGCTAATAATTATGTCTGCTAAAGATATTACGTTTGAGACTTTGTCAGAGAGTAATATGGAAAAGTGGTTGAATGATTGTTGTTTGTGAATAGTGTCGTTCAATTTTGTAAGAGATTGTCGGATGTGTGTTAATGTTGATTCGGGATCTGTAAGGTTTACATGGTAAAGGAAAGTGTGTTTCGAGGTAATGATTTTTGCTTGGCCTATGTGAACTGGTAGTATGGGATTTTTAATTTCTTTTATTTTTAAGCCTTCTACTGCTCCTAGTCCGAGGAGGATTAGTACGATGTACATTCCGTCTACCTGAAATAACACGTTGTGGTTTTAATATTTTCTTGTGATATACTTTGGATTTGGATTTTATTTTGTTGTCACTTATTTCGACTGGGTTTTCTATTTTCTCGTACCTGTTTTTCGTTTTTCTTTGGGAAGCGTCTCGTTTTTGGACTTTATAAAGGTTTACTTCGGTGTCAATATCTAATGTTTGTTGTCGGTTTTCGTTCGCTTTTTGCAGCGTCTTTGATTGTTTTTCTTTTAGTTTAGCGTGAATTATTTCGTTTAAGGTTTTCAAATTTTCTGTGTGATCTTGGATGTATTGCGAAATTTTTTCTTTTATGTTGGTTTCGAATGGGTTCTTATAGTCTAGTCGTCCGCGAATGATTTGAAAGGGTGTGTGATCCGTGGAGCTGTGGATAGAGTTATTATAAGAGAGTAAGGCGTAGTTCATAAGTACTTCTATACTTTCGTTGGGTTTGGTGTTTTTTAGGGTGAATATAGTTTCCGCTAATGTTGAGTGGAAACGTTCTACGGGACTGTTGCTGTTTGGATTATAGAGTGTTGTGTAGTGGATTTCAATATGATGAACATTACATAGTCCCTGTATAACTTCGTTTTTCCATTCATGTCCATTGTCGGTTGTTATTCGTCTGGGTAACCCGAAGTGGCAGAAATATTGAATTAATTTGTTGGCGATCTCGATTGCGGTTAATGATTTTATTGCATATGCTTGTCCGAATTTTGAGAAGCTGTCTACTATAGTAACAAAGTATTGTCCGTGTGTTTTATATGTATCGGCGTAGATGTGGTCGAAAGATTCATGCCCTAATGGCGTGGGTTTAAATATGAGTTTTGTTGGGTGTCGTTCGTATTTTGTTTTTTGGCAAATGTCGCAAGAGTTAATGTAATCACGTACATCCTGATCTAATTTTGGCCAGTAATACGACCTTTTGATGGCCTTTAGATTTTCTTGTATCCCGCGGTGGCTTGTTTTAGTTTCGTGGTATTGTTGTATTTTCAACTTTTGCTCGTCCTCGTCGGTTAAATCGGTGAGGAAGGTGTTTGAAATATATAAGGTGAATGCGCCGTTTTTGAAAAATTCCTGAATAATTGAAATAAAGGTGGGTTCAAGTCTTTTGTCTTTGAAGTGTAAACAGTAGGTTTGTCTAGGTGCAAAATGTTCTTTGATAATAGTAAGAAATGAATCTTTTTCATTTTCTTTTGGGATGATTAAGTGGAGTCTAATTTTGTCGAAAATTTTCTCTCTAGTTGTTTTAGGCTCCTTATTTTCTGTGCTTGATATGATTATTTGATTTTTATAAGTATTTACGCTCTTTTCCGTGTATGGAATAGTGAATATAGGATCTTCGTGATTAGTGTGAACGGTTTCGTTATCTGTTTCCTCGCGATTTTGTTCGGTAACGGCCTTTGAAGTGCTCGGTTGATTGTGATTGATTATTTCGGGTAGGTTCTTCTTTTTAGATTCGTTAGATGGTGCTTTGATCTGTATATTTTCTAAGACTGTGATTTTCGGTTTTCTTTTAGATGTTTGAGTTCGATCGACCGGATTTGGATTCGGCTCGATGTTATTGAAGATATCGTAATTATGATTAGCTAACATTTCGTCTATATCTTGATCGTTTAAGCTAGCGATATCAGATAATTCCGATGGGTTCACTATTAGTGATATTTCATCGTCCTCGCGTGTTTCTATTGGGTTCATCTCTATGCGCGAAAGTGCGTCGGCGTTTGTATTCAACTTGCCTTTTTTGTATACAATTTCGTAATCGTACTCCTCTAGCTTTAGTCTCCATCTTACCAATTTAGAGTTAGGGTCTTTTAAAGAGAATAACCACTGGAGAGGTTTATGGTCACTTACGATTTTGAATTTCACACCATAGAGGTATGGTCTAAAATATTTACAGGCCCAGACTATTGCAAGAAGTTCTTTTTCAATAGTGCTGTAGTTGATTTCTGCTGGGTTAAGCGTGCGAGAGGCGTATGCGATGGGTAGATCTTGGCCAATTGGGCCTTGAGAGAGTACAGCGCCGATAGCATAATTAGAAGCATCGGTCGTTAAATTGAAGGGTTTTGAGAAATCCGGATATTGAAGTATAGGTTCATTTACTAATATCTTTTTGCAAGTATTGAAGGCGTGGATGAATTCTTGAGTATGTTCTATCTTCATATCTTTTTTCAAACACTGTGTCATTGGTTTTGTCAATTTGGCAAAGTTTTTAATGAATTTTCTATAATAACCTACAAGTCCGAGAAATGATTTAATTTCTTTTGCGGTCTTGGGAATAGGGAATTTCTCGATGGCTTCTATTTTTTTTTTGTTAGGTTTGATACCTTCTGGGGTTATGACATGGCCTAAGAATTCCACAGATTTGCAAAGGAATTCACATTTATCTAGTTGAACTTTTAACCCGGCTTCTTTTAACTTGTCAAATGTTTGTTTCAGGTTGTTAATATGTTCTTGTAAAGATGTTGAGAACACTATTATGTCGTCCATATAGACGAGGCATATCTTATTCTGCAAATCTTTCAGAACATTATCCATTACTCTTTGGAATGTCGCTGGAGCGTTTTTCAATCCAAACGGCATCCTAACATATTCATAGTGTCCATGTTCGACACTGAATGCAGTTTTTGGGATAGAATTTGGGTGCATCTCAATTTGATGAAACCCTGATGCCAAATCTAAAGTGGTAAAATATTGGCATCTTCCTAATTTGTCAAGAATATCTGAAATATTCGGTAAGGGGTACCTGTCGTCAATTGTTTTTTCATTTATCTTTCGGTAATCAACTACAATCCGCCATTTTTGTTTTCCGCTAGCGTCTAGCTTTTTTGGAACGATCCAAATAGGAGAACTCCATGGGGATTGTGAAGGTCTTATTATCCCGTCGTTAAGCATTTTCGATATTTGTGTCTGTACTTCATTTTTATGAACGTACGGATATCGATACGACTTGGTGTATACGGGGATTTCGTCTTTGGTTTTTATCTCATGTTTTACCTTATTTGTGAAGGTCAATTTATCTTCTGGTTTATGCAGAATTTCTTTATAATTGAAAAGTAGCGACTTGAGTGCTAGTTTTTCTTCTGTGTTCAAATGATCCGTTCTTATTAAGGAAAAATCGAATTCACAATTCTCATTATTAATAAGCGGTTCAGAGATTTCTTCGATGTTGAAGCATTCGAATTCGTCATCTGAGTAGAATTTTGCATGTCTTTTAAGGAAGTTACCATTAATTTCTATTATTATTGTCTCGGAAGAAGGGTTACGAAATTCTAAGATAGTCAATCCGTTTTTTATCGTAATTAGACTACCAGGTATTTCGATTTTATTATCACTTTTCAAGTCGGGAATACAGAATTCGCCGTCTGGTAAATTCGTTTTTATTTGTTTCATTATAGAAGTTTGAGGTGGTAATTCAATTTTTTGAGTATTAAAATCTTCTCTATATGAAAGTTGGATTTTGATTTTATCGTTATATATTATTCTATTATTGAGATTTATGTTCAAATTGAATTTTCTAAGGTCTCTAATCCCTATTATACCGTCGAAATAATCATGAAAGTTGAATAGGACAAATTCTATAGTACCTGTCAATGGAGAAAATTCTTCGAATAAAGGTATACGAGCTTTATAGTTGGACTCGCGTTTCCCTGCACAAGTTATTATTGGGGTGTCTGATTTGAAGACGCAATTAGGAAAATATTTTTCCGCGATGTATGGTCGAAGGAGGGATGGGTGACAACCTGTATCTATAAGGAGTTTTATTGGTGGGTTATTTATTTGTATATAGGGTAATGAATTGGGTATTAAATTATTCAGATCTATGGTATGTCTGTGGTTTCTTTGAATACGCAAAAATTTTGGTCGTTATCTTGTAAAAGTGGGTAATTAGTTTCGTCATTAAGATGCGGTGTGTCATTAATGGATCGATTTTCTACCGAGTGAAAGTTGATGAGCATGTCGTTTGGGTGATTTGAATAGTTTGTGTAATAATTGTCTTTGTTGTCTGTTTCTAAATTAGTCAGTTCTTCGGAAATGAAGTTTCGCGGTCCGGAACTTCTGAAATGATTATTTTGTCTGTGATTAAATGAAGGGTTTCTAGATGTAGTTGACATAGGTTCTGGTTTAAACTGGGGTTTATGACTATTTCTTGGGGCAAATACATTTTGAGGTTTACCGAAGACTTGTGCGTTGGAAGGGTAATTTCTTTGTATGGGTCTCGGATTTATTTCGATAGGTTGACTAGGAAATGATTTGGGCTGAGTGTTGGCAGGGTTTTGAGAAGGATATCTATAATTAATGTTTGGCATTTCGTTGAATGATTGATAATTTCGTTGATAGTTTTGTGGTGGATTAAAGATGTGATTTTGTGATGATTGTCTATGAAAGTTAGAGTTAGGTTTGTGTGTCGGTCTAGAGTTTTGAACGGGTTGTCTTAAAGAGAGCTGTTGTTCAATTAAAGAGTGGTTTATGACTAGGGATGTTGCTTCTTCAATGTCTTGAGGTGCTTTTATCATTAGAAGTGTCCTTAATTCTGCGTTTGCATTTGTCAAAAGAACAGTTACAGCGGTTGCTTCGTTTTGATTGATTAGAGAGAGTTTCGTTGTTGCGTCTAAATGAGGATCTGAGTTGATTTTTAGATTCAATCGCATTTTTAGTACTTTGAGTCTCTCTAAAAAGTCCGATATATTTTCGTTTCTATTTCTGGTGAGAAATATGAATTGTTGTTGAAGCACGTGGCGGTCAACTTTGTCGCCGAATTTATTTCTTAGAGCTTGTTTGACTTGGGGCCAAGTGGATAAATCGGGGCGACATAATAAAAAGTCGCCTGCTTCGTCAACGATTTTTGAACATATTGATGCAAAAACAAATTCGTTGAGACTATTATCGGTTGATCTACCGTATCTATCATAGAATTTATCAACTGAATTTAAGAATGTTTCCAAATGTTCGCTGCGGCCTGAGAATAGTCGCAGAGTATTTGCAATTTCTTTTGCAGCTTGAATTGTTGGTACTCGAGCGGTATTGTTTTCTAAAGACATGTTTCCTAGTGTTTGACTGAGGTCGTCAATAGAGAGCATACGAAAATTTTCTTTTTAATATAGAAGTTTTAGTTGAGTAAGAAAGTTTCACTTTTTATGCAAATAAAAAGAATCTTTCACGAATAATTGATAATAGAATTCACTAAAATGGTAAGGAATAGGAATTGTAAGGAACTCAACACTTACTTGAAGCTTCGGAGTCCTGGGTCCTTTTCTCCAGATGAGTGATTGAAATCAGCGACGAACTTGCAATTTTCTTCAGGAAATTCGCCTTCTGGATCCTACAACGACTGCGCCAATTAAGTTTCTTCTCGAAGGAACTTTGTTTTTAAAAACTATTTATTTAACAATTTTGAGAACTAGTGGTTACAATGATCTTAACAGAGTAAAATCTTCAGTAAGACTAATCTAATGTGTACATGAAATGTGCGTTTTTATACTGTCAAAGCTATTTACAAAACATTAGTTTATCGTTATCTTAAGTACCCTAAGGAATGTTCTAGAAAGTAAATATGTAAACAGTTGATGATTATTGTCTACATAACTCGGGCCATGCCACAGGACCTCTTCTTCCAATCCATGGAACTGGAAAAGTTGGATTTAAATAATCTGTGACTATTCTTGAGTTGTATGGACCACATCAGTCTCGTTGGAACGAGGGACTATTACGTCGATACCGTATAGGAAGACCATCAACCACTTAATTTTTTTTTTCAAATAAATGATTTTTGTTTAATTATTATGAATTGGGTTTCTCTCCTCTCGAAGTATGTGAATAATTATTACTTGTTTCTTGCTTTAATTTCCATTCAGTTTAAGATGAGTGAGTTGATTTTCTTATGGAAAAGAAACTAAAGGTAAATGTAATACATTGTTATGATATATCGTTGAGTTCAGCGTGAAAAATAATTTCGAAAAGTGTCATAAAATATGCAGGTTTATATTGAAAAAATGATGTTGAGGGTGGCCCAGAGAGTACAAAACGTTAGATTAAAAATCTGATTATGTCAAACTGAGGAGAATTAACTATCGGATGAAAAATACCCGCAACATTTTTTGATAATTTTTGAGATAACGTGGGAAAATATCAAAATAACAGAATTCACTTTTTCGTGATATCTCAATAACCGGTTCCGAAATTCTCGATTTGTTTGAACCACTTGACAGTGCTTCTATGAATACAACTTTTTCTCCATTTGACCGACCTTCTAACCCTCTAACTCTTAAAAGTTACCAATAGAATCCCACTAAAAAAGTGGCTCTGTATGCAGAAATCAAAAACTTTAAGGCTTTGAGAAAGCATCATTGATCAAACCTTCGAGACCAGAAAAACACTTTGTTTTTTTTCTGGTCTCAAGATCTCAAAGAGAATGCAGATTTACCGAATATTGCCATGAGAAAAACAAAAAAGAAACCTTGGTCAATGTGAATGTGAATATCACGTCCACGCATTTTAAAATTCACTTTTCGAAATTTCTTTGATCCTTTCGAAATTCTAGGAAATAATGAAAGATATTTTTAAGGCTGAATTTGTCATATTTTGCTGGGCTGTATACATTTGAAAAGGTTTATGGAAAAAAGAATAAACACATTATTATTATTTTATATAATTAAATTTGTTCAAATTCAAATATGAAAATTAAGGACTTCATAAAAATTTTAAAAACAAAAATGATTTAAATTTAATAATTCTACTTAATATAATCGTTATTAAATTGAATTGCTCCTCAATTGTCCCCGACATGTAAGAAATGATTATCCAGAATGTAACTTTACTACACAACTTCGTGTAATATCTTAGTTTAAAAGATGAAATTATAAAAGGTGTATTCATGTTTTTTCGTATAGCCCCTGTATTGGTTTGTTTTTATCGGTATACTGATCAATATCACAAAATAAGTTCAAGATTTCGACGAAAATTGCAAAATGGTTTCGAAAAATTCAGAACCTCACCTGATAACTGTATTTTTTTCTTAACTTCCAATATCTTCTTATTCAAGTCGGATAATTTCTCCGACTGATCTTGTCCGGATTTGGCGTTCATTGCGAATAATGCGCGGTTCTGTCAATTAGTTCTTTATCTAGATTTCAATTAGCAACCGTTTCTTTTTATCTTCTACCTCGGTGAAATACATTGACTTCCCAACCGATCATTTAGACTTGAACACAGTACGCTCTACGTTTTCGGAATTCAAATGCTTCGTATCTATATACATTTCGTAATCGATCAAACAACGTGATGTGGATACAATGGATCTAATGTACAGTACAAACTGACTGATTTTGTATATTTACTGAAGCTCTCAGGAACCGTTTGATAATCATTGTATTTACCTAATGCTCAATTGTGATATTTAGAGCAATACCTGTGATGTTTAAAAATTACGCTTTCTATGACGATGGGACGTAACGCCCCTTGTCATTTTTTGTATCTGAAGTCTCGAAAGGGAGTATTTATTAATGATCTGTTTTATACCTTAATATTTCAAAACTTTCATTGTATTTCGACCAAACTCAAACCGAATATATCCTCATATCCTTAAATAAACTACTCAAAATGAATATAGAGATATGTCCTTAACATGCAATAAGTAAAAAAATATGTATTATTTTGTCAAACATTTATATTTATAAAATTGTTTATAGGTGCCTTTATTAAATTTAACTTACACTGTTTTCAAAATGCTTTTTGGTAATACACTGATAAAAATAATTACACTATTTATTGTTGGCAATTTATTACCACAATATATTGTGTAATCATATAATCACGTAATTTTTTTCCAGTGTAGAAAGTGTAAAAGTCACACAATTTATTTAGTAAAATTCCACAATAAAAAAGATTTGTAATTTAAAATTACATCACAAATAGGGTTATTATAAACGATATATTATGGAAATTTTCAGTAATAATAGCATGGTTTTTCCATCAAATCTGTAATCTTACTGTACCCGTCATATAATTGTACATTATTATTATTCGAAATGGAGTTTTTTCCTGAATAAAAGTATTGAAACAATATGGGAACTGTATCTTTACCATGCGAAATCCCGAATTCCTTTGTAGATTTCCATTATATATAATATATATATATATATTTTTTTTTTTTAATGATGCAACTTATTTTCCTTTTCTTT
>WOGM01001372.1:0-10063 GCA_015342125.1 Leptinotarsa haldemani | reverse complement strand
TAATGACTAAATTTCACATATTTGTACTGAAAAATTGAAATAAATTTGATTTGAATTGAATTTAGATAAACAAAAATGGGGATCGTATTTTGCGAATATTGCAGATATTCAAAATTTGAAAAAAATTCCGAAATATTTTCTAAAACAATTCTCACCTACCAAACCAGCACCAAAATTCATAGTTTAAAGTGGTTAACGGAAATCTATGTTTTCAATTGAACGGTGAAAATATAAAAAAACGGGTGGTGCTTCAATAAGAAAACAGAAAATTCAACCCATCAGATATGAATATTATGAAATGGAAAAATAGGTTCTTGATGAGTTCTTTGATGAACGATAATTTTTCTGCAAAAAATCATGGAAATTTTTGTTTCAATTGCTTTTCAAATTATCTAAAACACAAGTCGTCCATCCAAGTCTCAACTCACCTACACTGTAGGTTAATGGACTGACACCTATCAGAAAACAACAACCCTGGCTAATACCACGAAGGGCGTTGGATTGTCAGTGCAGGACTCTTACAAAAGTAATACCTGCATATTCTGTTGGCCAGGGGAGTAGTTGTTTTCTGATAGTTGTTAGTTCATCAACCTACAGCGTAAACTTTTGTTGATTAACAATTTTTTTACAAATTGAAGGTTCAGAAATTGAAACTTAAAATTTTTTTGGAGCTATTTCAGGAAGGCTTCAGAAAAGATCATGGCTGAAAAAAATTGAAAGAAATTAATGTAACAGTTATTAATCAGAAATGCCAAAAAATTAATATGATTGAATGTTAAAGAAATTGTTGTAAACAAATGCATTGTTTATAAAACAATTAATTTTTTTCTGGGAATCTAATAAGTTGCTAGTGAAAATATCGTTTTTTAAAATTCTCATTCCAAAAAACACATTTAATAATCATTTATTTATTTTTGCCAGTAAATATCAATTGAGAAACCACTTTTTTGAAAACTCATTATTTTCACTACAATTTTTTATTCTGAAAAAATATTCCATTGTTTTTGATTTTTTATTTGTTAATTTGATAAACAATTTGTTATGGACAAATACATTTTCAAATATATTTTTTCAGTGGTAACAAATTTAATAAAAATGGATATGTAACATTTTGAGAGAAGAAAAAAAGGTGAATTATAAAAAAAATATTAATGCAAAATAATAAGTAGTTATATTCATTCATTTTATAACTAGTTGAAAAAAATGTGAGAGTTCATTTGTTCATAACAAATTGCTTGTTGAATGAATGAACAAGAATTTATAAATTTATGTTTTCTCTCCATAACACAGAACAGCGGTGAAAATAATTATTTTTCAGAAGAAACAGATGTTTAATTTTCATATTTACGACAAAAAATCATTAATTGTATTTTTATAGTATGAAAAATGATTTTGAAAAACACTAATGATGAAAAATTGAAAAAATTAGAAAACAAACCAATTTAAAAATTTTGTGCAATGCTCTGATAATGTTTTTGATTTTTCAACATTTTAGATTGTTCAAAACCATGTTTTTTTTATTTTTCCAGCAAGGAAATTTTCAAAAAGAACCAAAACACAAACACTACACGGAAATCCTTAAGGCGCTTTGAGAGCGGTGTCTTCAAAAAGAAAAAAAATCAGGCTTCAATTACAAAAATCATTAAGGTTTTTACGAAAACCTTTGATTCGACAAAAAATTTATTACTTACAATATTCATATAACATAAAAGTTTGTCAATTGTTGGTATAGAAACAAGAATACAATTCGTAACTTTACCATGACATCAGTGGTTCTAAAGAAAATAAGGTTTTTATATAAAATAGGGAAATACAGATAGGTACAGAACTTGACTGATAGAATTCATCCAAAAATGATGATAATGAGTTAAACATTTTTCGATTCACATAATTTTTTTAAAGGAATTTAGTCATTTTTTAGTGTTTCCGCAGAAGTATAGGTAAAGTTGGTTTAGGGTTTAATTCGCACAGATATGTATTTTCTGTTCAAAGTAGATTTATATAAATATATGCATCGGTGAGATATCTTCAATATTTTGCTCAGATTTTTAGGTTTGATGTTCGTCTGAGGAACACAGCTGGTTAACTGAAAAACTAATTTTGAACCCATTTCATTTGATTTTCAATCTTGGGGGTACACAGTCTGTGGTTATGCCGGAACAAATATGGAATATACTCGTACCACAACTACCCTTCACTAGTTGGGTCAGAATTAAACAAGATTTGACAAAGGGCATAGGGAATTCGTTGGGAACACTGGTATTATTTCGCATTAATCCTTACATTGGTCATGGGTCTTAGTGTGAGATTTACTTTTTAATGTTCCACGCCGGTTTCCAATCAAACCGGGCTTACTACGTTACCGGACGCCGATACACTTTATTAGGGTTGGGGTGGACATTGTTGCCGAAGGAGGCTAGATGTATTTATGAAATATGAAAATACACAGAATGCATTGGATACCTATTCAGTTTTTAATAGTTGGTCAATTTTTCATTTTTGTGTGCAGTAATGTGGAATAATTATTATTATTCTTCGTTTATTTACATTAAGGGATAGATTTGGTACCAGGAAATTAGGGTCCAGTTAGGTAATGGTAGTTAGAGGCTTCATCCCTGAACTTTGAATTGAATATATATATACATATATATATATATATATATAAGAGATATAGATATAATCGAGTGTGTATGATATAAATCAAAAGGAGAAAAATTAATGGACAGAACACTCAAGAAATATGGAGCCAGAAACACGTGTCCGCGGTTTGCTTCCATATTTCTTGAGTGTTCTGTCCATTAATATATATATCGTGTTAGGAATCACACGTTAAAAGGTAAGACCTCGTTAGTTCTTAGTTCGCACAAGTTTCTCAACTTCTGAGAGTTGTCTTTCGTATGGGGGCAACAGCTAATTAACGGAAAAACAGATTTTAAACAGAAACAGATTTTAAACAGATTCAAACAGATATATGGCTAACATTGAATGTAGTAGATGTATGTCTACTCGAAGTATGTGAGTTTTCCTCAAACTCAAGGATCATATCTAATTTGAGTTCATCACTCATTACATTGGCAGCTGCTTTTTTTATTTGCTCCACATGACCAATCTATCCGAATATATCGTAGTTGATTAATGTATCCTTCCGAAACAACACACCAGGCCTAAGGTCGCTTCTCTTCTGATTACTATACATATAGTTCAGTAATATATCTTGATCAAACTCTGTCTTCTGAAGGATATTGGATCAAACGATTATGTTAATACTACTGCGAGCAAAACTGGTCTATCTAACATGCCTGAGAGTAGTGATTCAATTTCAACAAGACATATTGTATGGCTATTATATTTTTACCATCATTTATGTTGTAGTAATTGCTGAAACTAAAGTAAATTTTTTGTTAGGGAGAAAAATCTTTCAGAGACTGCGTCTTTGGTTTGCGTGCCTGCGACAGTTCATTTTGAGTACAAGGTATTCCGTTAACGGATGAACAATTTTTTCATCCACTCACCCCAGCCAGATAGGGGTACACCGTGAAGGATGGTATCGATGTACAAGATATATACTAGAAACAGAGTTTTATCATCATCAAAATCAACACTAAAATTAACATAAACAAGTTGAAAATCAACTCAGTTTTCAGTGGCTGAATTATA
Organism: Leptinotarsa haldemani; assembly: GCA_015342125.1. Lineage (NCBI taxonomy): Eukaryota > Metazoa > Arthropoda > Insecta > Coleoptera > Chrysomelidae > Leptinotarsa > Leptinotarsa haldemani. The sequence continues at coordinate 6,406 of WOGM01001372.1, read as the reverse complement.
CTACTGGTATCCCAAATATTTCTTTCTAAAGTAATATTTATCCCAATTCCCCATTATCTGTGATCTGAACATTCTACAAACCTAATCAAAAATATCGCTTTGTCCATTCACCCAATATCTCCATTTTTTTTAATTTCAATTTTCTGACTATTTATTGTTCCTATATTTTCTATCATCAAACCAAGAAGAATAAGTTAAGATAACTCCAATGAAAATTGAGATAAAGCTTCCAGTGAAGTTTTTCCACAATTACTCGAGGTATCTGAGTAATTGCTCCTTTATTATCGTCCTGATTATTATTTGTTCGCTCACTTCGGAATCCGGAGATGGCTTTATTAGAATTTAATGATACGTTTCCGCGAGCAGACTCCGAGGCATCACTTTTCCGGTTTATCGCTTTTTTCGTAGCTTCAGGGTATTTCGGATGTTTTAATGACTCTTCGGTTGTTTAGGTTGATAAACAATCCCGCTGTTTGTCTATTATTGCAGCGGTTCCAATAACACTTTTCCGGATGACAATGCGAATTGTTGGGCAGTTATCTCTTTGATGCAGACGAGAATTGAATTGAATTGAAAGAATAGAGAATGGAAAAAAATCATGGTCATTTACTTCCCCAATTTAGAATAGTTCTTAACACTGGGAATATTACACTTGACTTTGAACAATTTGTTACTTGTGAAAAAATCTTCTAGTATTATCAGCTATGTTAAATAGAAATGAGATTATCTCTTCATGAACTACTCATATTTTGGTTAATCTTACTAAGGATATTTCAAAACATAGTAACCATAGTATGTTCCTTATTGTTCAGTATTCCCATCATTGTAAACCCAAGATGGCAGCAGCTACAAGATGACGGATTACATATTGTTTTACAGCTACCTCAATATGGGTATCAAACTAGTACGATCGTAGTGAACTTTAAAAAAGATGCAAAATCAAAATGGCCGCAGCTAAAAAATTACGGATTACATATTTTTTTCACAACTACCCAAATACGGGTATCAAATGACAGGGCTTGACTGGAAGAATAGTAGGTCACTTTGAAAAATGTGTAAATTCGTAAAGGATGCAAATTCAAGACGGCAGCAGCTACAAAATGGCGGATTACATATTTTTTTCACAACTACCTCAATACGGGTATCAAATGACAGGGCTTGACTGGAAGAATAGTAGGTCATTTTGAAAAATGAGCAAATTCGTAAAAGATGCAAATTCAAGATGGCAGCAGCTACAAAATGGCGGATTGCATATTTTTTCACAACTACCTCAATATGGGTATCAAACTAACACGATCGTAGTGCACTTTATAAAAGATGCAAATTCAAAAGTGCCGCTGCTAAAAATGGCGGATTGCATATTTTTTCACAGCTTCCCCAATACGGGTATCAAATGACAGGGCTTGACTGGAAGAATAGTAGGTCACTTTGAAAAATATGCAAATTCGAAAAAGATGCAAATTCAAAATGGTCGCAGCTACAAAATGGCGGATTAGATATCACTTTGTAATATTGAGGCACTAAATGAACTCTTCAGAATGAGAAGAATTGAGTAACGAAATTAGAAAGTGAAAACTTGAAAATAAAATAAGTAAAATAAATTATCTTGAACGGTTTTATTGAAAAAAAATAATAATAATAATGATGTAAATAATGTAGGAATATAGGCTTTCACGGCTGGCGTCAATGTTTTAGTTGGTTTTCGAGTTTTGCCGTGGTCTTTTTTGGTTACAAACGACTACTCCACAAGATGACTGCCCCAGTTGCAGCTAAAACGTTTCGAGATTGTAACCAAAGAAGACCACGGCAAAGCCCGGAGAATCACACCATTCTCCTCAGCAATCTACAGTATTGATTAGATAAAAAAATGATAAAATCGTTGGGCGTAGCGTGACCTAAATAAATATGTAAATACTACGCCCAACGATTTAATTATTTTTTTATCAGATAAAAAAAATAATAAAATCGTTGGACGTAGCGTAACTTCAGTAAATATGTAAATACTACGTTCAACTATTTTATTATTTTTTATCTGACAAATACCGTTATAATAACGTGGGAAACAAGGGTGGGGTAAATTTAGATTACAAAATTCACTGAGTCACATGGTATTTGGCAAAACAGAAATTTCGGAATACGTGGAGAAACGAATGGTCTTCAAAAATATTCTTGGTTCATATAACACAAAAATACATTTTCTATACAAACTTCGCGATTAATATCGTAAATCGTCATGAGTAGAGAATGAACATTCATCACGAGACCATGCTCGACAGAAGCACCTTGTATACAGCAGGTGGAAAATCAAACATGTAACGGGAGCTGGAATTTATTGTGAAGGAAAAAAATCATTTCAGTTACTCGCTCCATCGGTACACATCAATCTTCAAAGCTGAGATACACACAATCTTGAAATGCCCAGAGAACATTGATTTGAAGTTTCAACGAAGCGAGTTACAGTTCACCAACTCCATATGTAGGTCCTGAATCACATGTGAGGCACTGAGCAAAAAAAAGAGGCAAACCATAATTCACAAAAAAATATTGAGTAATAACCTGATCATTATTGAGAAACGGTATTGTCGATCGTTTCCAAGCGGCAAATAACCTAGAGAGGTAATCACTACATCTGAGCTGAAGTGAGAAAAACAATTTTTGGAAGTTTGAAGTTGATAGAAAAGTATAATCGTAAAACTCTATTTACTGTTGATTTATACCTTCTATGCAATTAAATTCCTTAAATTCCATGGAGCAGAATGCCCCTGCTGTGATGTAAAACCCTCATGAAGTTTTTGTATATTCCGTTATCATCTAAATGAAAATGCTTTAGTTTTACAGTTCTAGACATAAATAAAATAGAGCTCGACGTAATAATTCGTAGGAGAAAAGCCTCTCGTTCTTAATTCGCTAATTTATTTTATTGCAGTAAACTGAGCGCTATATTTCTTGCAGTATTATATGAGACCGTCGTTTATCAACCGTCGTTACTATTAAGGTAGATGGCGCTATACGCTCAAATGGAACGGGGAATGGAATTTTTTGTTGCATCCCCAACATATCCGTAGCATCTGTTCAGTTCGTTGCTAATTGAATGAGGTCTGAATAATATTCTACATAAGGAGTGAGGGAATGGAAAGATGTTTCTATTGATAGATAAATTATGCCATTGAGTGATATAATACACACATTCAGATCAAAGATACTGAAGAAAACTCGAAAAGTAGAGCTCTTGAGTATACTGAAATATTCATTAAATTTTAAATTTCGTTGTTCAAGTCAAGGATATTTAAAATATACTGCACAGTATATATTATACTGAGTTTTTCTTTGCTGGGGTATATAATATAGAGATGCGTAACTAGATAACTTGATGGGTTTGATAGCTTTCGAAGTTTATTTTCTACTGCGGCAAATAAAAACTTGCACTTAAAAATGTTTTTACTGTCAATATATTTTTCATAATATCTCAACTATGAGTTAGAAAGGTATTACTCACGAGTGATCCGTGTTCGCTTGGAAATAAACCACCTGAGAATTTCGTCAGACCTTTATCAACTTGGCATGTGAGTGAAGTTTCCCCTTTAACATTCTCTGGTTTCAGAAAATTCAACACGCAATTGAAAGTTTCCTTTAAACCTGTGAAGATAAAATTTTCAGTTAATTAATTCATCACAAACAAAGCCGATAACGCGCATCAACGTAAATTACCACCTCGCGGAATAATAATGATTGGAAAGTTTCCGAAACTAAGGATCCTATGTTCAAGCTGACAATAGATCGCTACTGTTTACGATCTTGATACTACCAGAATTGTGAACAATAACGGGAACACAAAATGTAAAGTTTATTATGATCATTCTAAAAGTTCTCTTGTTCTTCCATTTGGAATAATTCATTTAAGTTATTATCAACATTTTATCTATTGAATTTTCATAATATTAATAATAGATATTCGTTATATCAGGACTATATCGCGAGTTTACTTAGTCTAATATTTTTGAAAATTTGATGGGCAAATGTTTCGTGTGTACCTACAACAGTTTCATGAAATTTCGAAAATATAATTTGAAAGCATTTTGTTAAAGTAATATTGAAAGGAAAAGATAATATGAATTCAAAAAAAAAATACTTTTACAAATTTTATGATATATGCGGAAAATATCTGAGTTCAAAAATGCATGGTTATCTGCCTGTGGCTGGGAAAGAAATATCTGAATTATTGCATTCTAAAACTCATGATTAGCTGACTGTGCATGAGAGAATTCAAAACGTTTTGAATTCTCTCAACCACAGATCTATTAATCTCACAGATCTCCACAACAAACCACAAGAGCTGGCTCAACTCAAATTAGCCCTTCTTCAAAATGAATTCACAGGCCATCAAATTGACAAATCCAATCGTCGTCAAAAAACTTCTCCATCCAGTCCCAGAGACCCAAAAGACAACAACGTACCCCATAATGCTTTCCTTCTCTACATCGATTGGCTGAATTCTCAAGAAACAGGACAAAAAAACAATATTAACCGGCAACAATCAAATTTCCACATTCCTCCGTTCCCCTAAGAACAATATTGTCAATTAATACTAGGGTATATATAACATTTAAAGTTTTGATTGCCATAGAACATATGTTGGTTAGACCAACAGACGTGTGACAAGTAGAGTATACGAACATCAACTTGCTGTACGAAAATCAGACCCATCCTCAGTCCTCTCCAAACATAATAGAGAAACAGGACACAATATAGACTTTGCGAACACTAGATCATCGCCACAACGAAAACACTACAAGCTCGGATTATTCGCGAGGCCATCAAAATCGAGAAGCGAATTACCTGTCTGAACAACTGTGACGACGGTCAGAGACTTCCAACTACCTAGCAACCCCTAACTCCACGATGTTCACCCCCATCAAGACGTCCGGTGATAGAAATGACCCAAGGCCCCGCCCCCACAGCCTTCGATTTCGATCTAGGGAGTAGGTAGATTGAGACCTCAGAGAGAACTCGTGATGGAACCTGGGAAGTAGGCAGATTGAGGCCCCGGCGTCAAGTTACATCAATTTCTTGATCTGGCTGGACTCTCCGATTTTGGAGCCATTCTCAGGTTTCCCAGGTTTCGTCACGAGGTCTCTCCTCCGAGGTCTCAATCTGCCTACCCCTTAACGTGTAAGTTACATCTATTTATATATCATTTGCTCAGGTAGCGTGGACTATCAAATGAGATTCATTGAAAAATTTCCTGTATTGTGTTTTAGTTTTTGATGAAATCCTGATTTCTGATTTGAATGGTACTCACTACTTATTACGAGTATTATACGTATTTCCTTAATAAATCTGTGTTTGAAAACCTCAATAGAGTGAACACGAAAAAAATAGTATGCTAGTTATTCCCAAACACTCAAGTGCACAGTATCCATGTTCTTTTTCATATTCAGCACCCAAATTTTATAACACTCTTCCCAAGGAATTTTGGAACTTCTATTCATATAATTTTAAGAAGAAATTGAAAATATTACTTCAGTCACTGTAGATTTGCTTTTAAGACAGACCTGTATATGCTAATTATTTACGCTATGATTACAAATAAGGTGGAAAATATCAAATCATCAATTAAATTTACTTTTTATCCTTTTATAATTCATAATTATACTAGTATAAATTGTTCTAAAATAAGTAGACTGAGTATTTTTAAGTATTTTTGATTTTATATACCCTGATTTTCAAATATTACTCAACTACCGAGAGAAGAATACTACGAAACATCCACAACCTTCCTTACGAGCAGCAGAACGATGAGAAGCAGCAACACCGATGTCATCAACTCGCTGACCACACCGTGGACTCCTCGTGGAGGACCCAGAAGAATTCCTAGGAAGAAGCTCCCGTTTCCCCCAGCCAGACTCCTGGGAACAATGGAAGATCCATCTGAGCAGATCCAGGATAACCTAGAGGAATACCCACTTGGAATTAGATAGCGGACAGCAGCGTCCTGGAAGGAGCTGATATCTGAAGCCATGACCCCGGCGTTACAACTCGTACCCAAAAAACCCCAATGACCACTGCAACTGACCCGGACCACTCTAACGAAACAACGAAAAGACAAATACATCATTACACAAGACACCACACATACAATCCACTAACCCTGAAGAGGCATAAGCCTGTAAGCACGGCCACACACAAAACAAATTCACAATATTACATAATTATTCTTAAAAAGTCAATAAACATTTTTGACTTGACTCGACTTGAAATATTACTCGTATAGTTTTCTCTGATTTTTTTTTTGGAAGGTTAAGGTGAAAAGCAGCCCAGGCTGATATACTTCATCTTTTCGTCGACATACTTTTTAATAAAATCTTGATTTCTAATTTAAATGGTAATGACTACCTAATACGAGTAG
>WOGM01001370.1:0-10067 GCA_015342125.1 Leptinotarsa haldemani | reverse complement strand
AATGTCTATGCCTTCCCTACTGAAAGTGTCTGCAGTAGTAGACGAAACGTGGTACTATAAGTTTCTTTTGACTACGGCCTGTCGGCGAGGATTTTGTTTCTTTTGAATAGTGGAAAATAATATTAGACTAGTTGGTATACCAAAAATAAATTATGCAATAATATAAAATTTCTGCTACCGTTTTTATATTAAGATGCCTATTTAAATAAATGATTATTATTTTTTGGCTTGGAACTATAATTAACTTATTTCAATATCTGAAATATCAATTATACTACCTACTACCTACACTATATTAAAAATATATAATTATTATCATTATTAAATAAGAAATCTACCAAAACTGATAATTTTTCCAGCATCAAAATTACATTCAATGTGAATCATACAGTGGATGCAGATCCCGAAGATGAACCTAAGTTGCATGAAAATATGGATAAACCAGATATAGGAGAATTGAAATCAAAGCCAGCCTTCAAAGTAGAACTTATAAGAGGCGATACTACTGTGAGTTTGCTCTGTTCCTTCATGAATCCCAATGACCAAGATGAAGGTTACAGTAAGTTCAATAATTTCTGAACATGTGATTATTTGTTCAATCCCAAATTTTTCAGATGATGTCTTTGGTATTGATGAGATTAGCATTTATAATGGAGAATGGAATGAAAATGTCTATGCTGTATCAGGAGAAGTTGTAGATTCAGTATGTACATATATGACTAAATATCCTCTAAGGTAATTGTCCTCTTTTTTTTCAGTATCTTTATGATCTTATGTTGAATTATCTGGAGGAAAAGGGAATCTCTAACGAATTTGTAGAAAAATTGTCGGACTACAGCACAGCGTATGAACATACAGCTTATATAGGTCTCCTTGAAGGACTGTCAAAGTTTGTTTCTGGAAAATAGAAGTTTTATAATGTATTATTTTAAGTCTCAACTGTTTTTTATTATTATTTTGAAGGTTCCAATAAAGTACTGAATAAACTTAGTTTCCAATTTTGGCAGTATTTTAATTGCACAAATATTGAGTTGCATCCACTCTTTTACTCATCTTCACCAAAAATAAGTCAATTATTTTTTTGACAAAAAACTTACTAGGTTCTAGAACTCGATGCAGTTTTTTTTCTTGAAAATATTTAATAGTATAATTTAAGTTTTTGATAAAAGCGCATTTTACCTGTAGGATCGGTTGGATTGTTCTAAAGTAACTATAGTGGTTTAGCAAGATTCACTAGTATCATTCAACTCTGAAACTATTCATAGGAATACCATAAGAACATGAGGTATTCTATAAAAATAAAATAAATCTAAAGTGAGTTACTCTGTCATTAATGATCTTTTAATTGAACTACCCTTTTCACTGACACTCAATAATTATTGTTCCATTGTATAGAAGATATTAGCAAAATACATTTTCAAGTATGCTCTAGTGGGTCCACAATTTGATTGATGTAATTAACTTCTGAATTTGATGAGATTTTTACCCAATCTGGCTCATTTCTACTTGGCAAAAATTATAGCCAGTGATAGCAAGACTAGCAAGTTTAATGAATCACTTGATTTGCGGTAAACATTGAAGTTTTTGAAGTAACAAATAAAGAATTGCTGGGTCACCATTTTTGGATAAGAAGAGTGATATCAGTCGTTTTTTGTCAATGCACAGTCAAATCAATCAATATTTTATTGTCATAATGTCAAAGGATATCTACAAGACATCTCACCTTAAACTCACATATAGAATATCTCCGGAACTAGAGAACATATTTCAAATTCTGCAAAAGTAGGACTTCGTTGAAAAATTTTGATACTGAAGTTGGCAGTTGCAATATATTTTTTTTTCGATAGCAATACATTTCAAATATGGTGTATTTGATAGGGTAATGAATTTGAAATAGTTTTGGTCATTTAAATTTGTTTCATAAATTAATTATTCAGTGATCTTTACGACTTAATATGTTTACAAAAATTCAAAAGTGTTGAAGAAAATTGTTTTCAAACTGAAGTAAACATTTTCAAACATGGTTTTTGAAATACATGGTGTTGGAATTCAAAAATTTCAATTATTTTCTCTCCAGAACTTCTAAAATGTTGGTTATTTTTTCATGAAATTCTCGTTATTGCCTCTATGCAAAAAGCACTATTTTTTTAAGCAACATCATATTTCTAGATGCCAATGGCTTGAAGTAGAAGTAGGTTATGCCAATTATACTATAATTTTTTACGTCACTGGCCTGAAGTAAATTTCTTTTACATTTTCAGAGTCCTTGTTCAGTTTTGCTAACGAGGAAATTGAGATAATATTTTTATTATTATTAATTAGGCAACAAAAGATCAGCTTATCTAAATAAACATACAGTTACCCATTTGATTGATTTTCTTGAAACTACCTTGTCCAAAAATGCCAACTGGCCTTTTCATTCAGACATCAGTACAAACTCAATTTTCTGTACATTGATTTCTCTGAAGTAAGCACAAGAAAATATTGCCTCATTAAATGGATAAATTACAACTACCCACAAATACAAATGGTTATATTTTGTGTAATGAATTATATGAAAAAAAATACAAATATATGAACATCAGAGGCATTGCAATACCAAAAAAGTATAGTATTTGTACACAGATTCACATTCAATATCCAATAACTTCAAACTAAACACACTCCAAACGAAACATTGCAACACTGAAATAAGACAATAAGGAATATTCATCAGTTTGGCAACACTGGTTCAGATTGTTATAAAATGATAGGAATCTTATACCTTTGTATATAGACTAACCCTATATACAAAGCTTATACTCCAACCCAGTATTGCCAAATTGTATGGTCTAATTTTCATGGTTTTATGGTTTGTATCCACGGCATGTCCATATGTTTTCCCAATATAAGATTTCAATTATCCAATCAAACATCTCATCTGAACATATATCAAAACATTACTAATATAAGGAAAGATGTTTATTACTATTTTAGATGGAAACATTAAAAACATTTGAATAAATAAAGCAGTGGAGTTTATGAGTAAGTCAAGTATGCATAAACTTAATAGTAATTGATTACAGTAAAAAACTGAGCAATCACATGTTTTCTCTGATAGGTTGCTTGTGAGCTGAATAAAGAGTAACGATGCTTCCCAATGCGCTAACCAAAAATATAACGTCAAACCATCGATGATAAAAATTAAACTGTAAGGCACCCAGTACTTGAGTTATGATGGCACGGTATTGTACAGGCATATTCATTCGAAGCAACAGAACTGAAGATACGAAGTACATTCCCATAATCTGCGCCAATACCAAAACAATTATATTTGAACTCTTGCTAGATGACATTCTGTTGAAAAACTGCAAGAAAAAAAAAGATTATTCAGATAATTTTGTTATGATCACGAATGTTTATCATAAGTCCAATCTAAGTAGTTTTTATAATCAATAATATAAAATAGAATTATTTTTTGTTCATGAACATTATATATTTCAATCAAATACTTCTGTATTGTAAAAAGCTCTCAAGGTGTCGCTCGCTACGCACAGAGTTTCAAATGCTGTGCTGAGAATTGCGTATTTTGGTGTGGCTCACTGCCTCATAAAATATTGAATACTGATATGGGGTGCTTCCCACATGCAAGTGAAGTATTTATTCTCCAAAAAAAGATGAGAAATTTAGAAAATGTTGATTCCAAGACCCTAAGGACCTCCCTGTAAATTTAGTTTAGGAGCGAGTCTACACAGGAGATGGATGTCGACATTACGATTCCAACTGACCTCCCTGTAAATTTAGTTGAGGAGCCAGTCTACAGAGGAGATGGATGTCGAGTTTACGACTCCAACTGACCTCCCTGTGAATTTTGTTCAGGAACGAGAGCTGCGGCGTACACAGAATCTGTTTCAGATGGGGGAACAAACCCCCCATGAGCAGGTAGTAGTAGTAGTAGTAGTATTTATTAAGTAGGCAAGCCTAATATACAAAAAAAAGAAAAATTACAAATTCATAAATATCTCACGACATTAACTATGTAAATATAATAACATTTTAAAGTACCTTTCAAGGAAAACCAAATATACATACATATCTATAGATTGTTAGGTTAGTTCACATTAAAAAATAAAAAATTACAAATATCATAATGAGCTGCCACTAATATACTTCTTTAATGATGACTTAAATTGGTTTATTGAATCAGATTATTTTACAAATTGTGGTAGTTTATTAAATTCATTTGAGCCTTTATGAAATATAGTATTCATTCCAAATTAAGTATTAGTTTTATTAATGTAAAAATTGTTATTTCTTCTTGTATTGTAATTATAATCTCAATAAGAATTTTTGAAAGTAATTGGGTAGCAATCGTTTATGCAGCTTAAATGTAAAGATCCTAGTCATAACTAATATATGTTCTTCAACTGAAACCCAGTTTAGACATTGTAAATTCAATTTAATTGCTGTGTAACAGCTACATCCTAATATTAATCGTATACCCCGATTTTGAAGCTTTTGTAATTGCACTATTTTATTTTTACCAAGTAGAAAAGTAATGTATAATAATCAAAATGAGGTTGTATCAGTCTTTCAAAAAGAGTCAACCTAGCATACATAGGCACTTTTTTATCAATTATAAAACCCAAATATTTCATTTCAGTCACAATTTCAATATTAACATTATTCTCAACTGCATTATCTTACTGAACGAGTCATTTTTTGTAAAGGAAAAATCAGTTTTCATCAACCTACATGTGTATAAAGTTCTACATCACAAATTTGATATTTTTCAGATTATAGAAGGTGAAAATACCCAAATAAGGTCGATTGAAACTGCATTATCTTATTTCTATTTGGGAATCAGCCAATAAATGCATAATGAAACCATTGAAATCTTCACAAAATCAAACTATTTAATGCATATATAAATTATCATAATTAGAACTCCCAGTAAATTTGTAAAACCAAACAATTTGAACACACTATGACACTTAAAAGTCTGTTGTTTCATTTGTTCAATAAAAAAAATAATAAAAAATTTTGAATATGAATGTTATAGAAATCAGTAATGTTCATAATCATAATATACAAACAAAATTGTTATCAATAATATCAAATCTGATATTGGACAGAAATTGATATATCATGATGGAATTGATTTGTCATGATGGAGAGAGTAACATAAGGGATCATATATAATGTTTTTTATAAATATTTTTATAGCCAGAATCATTTAAATGTTCTTGAAATTTAATCTGTATAATTTCACTTTTGACTGTTTGCTCATGTTATTATATATTTTACCAATGTTTTCAAGTCCAATATTTCATTAAATATTCAATTGTAATTTGTAATCCCTATTCACAAATATTTACTATTTCTTGGAATAGTAAAGACAATAAATACTAGTAGTTATGATTTATTTTCCCAAGAAACATACATGTTTATAGTAAGGAAAAAACAATTGAAAACTATAACATAACTAAGTACGAACAGAGCACCAAAAAAATAAATCAGAATTGAGACTTGAAAAAAAATCGTTCAAAATGAAAAAAAAAAATTAAAATTCGAAAATTTTTTATATTATTTTTTTTCGACTCGTTTGGTAGCTCCTTGTAAAACTTGTATTTTTTTTAATGAATTGATAATGCTGATTATTATTTGTAACCAACGTTACTGCAGATTCGTCCTATAATCGCCTAAATATCTTGTCGAATGGAAAGTCAGACGTGAATGTTTAATCTTATTTTTGACCAAATGAATGAAGGTACATAATTTGTAAGGATGAAAACTCTTATACTTTTTTGGTTTGTACAAGTTGATTGTAGGCTCCTTGTAGTTTAACTTTAATATATACTTTATATTTTGTTTTGAAATTTTTTAATTGGTTTCAATAAGGATTTTTTTGTAATTCCCTATACTGATATTAGATATTGAATTTTTGAACATGGATAAGAGAGACTGTAATGGAATATTGTTAATGTATGCATAGTATAGGGTAGTAAATATTTATTGATGGCAATGTCAATTGACTTTTTTAGCGGCAGCTATCGATGCAGCACCCTACCGGCCAAAGATTTATCGAAACTCTCAAGGTTATTCATGACGGAATCAGATTACGAGATCATGAACCCAAGCAAAACATTCAGGAGATTATCTGTAGCAGAAAGTATCTACTTGCCCATGTCGCCAGGGATTCCACCCTCCTGAATTATTTTACGCGAGCGACTCTAGTCAAAGAAGTGACTGTTTTTTATTGTTAACTATTTCTCTATGTTGTTGTTCGCCCAAAGCTCTTTTCGATGTTGTGTGTTTTGTGAAAAGCTTTGCGACACTTTGTTCAACATTTTCGTTTTTTTTTGAGACTGATTTATTCGGCAGGCACACTTTTGAATGAGCTGTGTTACACTTGACAATGTGTTCTTTCTATGAACATTTTTTTAGCAAATATTTATTTCGAACAACATGAGAAAATATTACAAAATATTGAGGGGGAGTATTTGAAAGAAAGTATAAACACTAACTATAGTGTGTTGAACTTTGAGTGACCATACGTTCAGTATAAACTTCATGAATTCAAAGAAAATCTCTCTTGACAACAACGAGATGTGATCAGAACTATTTTTTTAAGGTTAACAAAACGGAACTGGCTATTCCATTTTTCTGTTAGCTTCGATGAATCTGTTGAGAAGAGCGGGCGGCACTTAGTACTCTGCTTTACACTCAAAATTCGGACTTCAACCTTCAATGTCTGACTTGAAAGTTTTGATTCCACTTTCATTTTAAACTGAATTGATTATACACTGATCTAACCCCGTAAAATCGTTGTAGTTTATGGTTCTGAGAAGCTTCAAATACTATCTGAATTGACAAAGTGGTTCAGAGTGTCGCGGCTGAGGTTTTCAGTGTCACTGTTTTTCAAGTTTGAAAGCCGTGAATTTTTGGAATTTCTTCCTGACGTTTCGCTGGCGCGAGTGGCTAGCTTCTTCAGAGGTTTAACCATCATGGCTTGCTGTCCGACGACTAACTTTTAGGCTTCGTAAAACGTATGATTACCTGACAAGGCGTAAATACGTTTTACGAAGCCTAACAGTTAGTCATCGGAGAGCAAGCATGATGGTTAAACATCTGAAGAAGCTAGTCACTCGCGGCCAGCGAAACGTCAGGAAGAAATTCCAAAAATCCACGCCTTTCAATCTCGAAAAACAGTGACACTGAGTATCTGAATTATTAATTTTTTTGATCACAATGTGATCAAAAATTGGAAATTTTTGGAATATTGATTGGAATAATTAGAATTTATGTTGTCAATAAATTTTTGAAATGTAAGAGAAGAGAAAGGAAATTAAATAAGTAAACTATAGAAAATACCAAAGATAAAAATATTCCTATCAGTTGAAAAATTGAAAATAATATAAAATAATATAATAAAGTATGAAAATGCTAATTTGTGAATGAAAAGAATTATTGTGATCTGAGATGAAAATTAATTTCACATGTGTTAGAGAAATGTTATGAACGGTATTCTTTATGAACGCTACTGCTTTATCAAGAGATATATCCACTTGTATCACTACTTTTTATGTATCATGAACCTGCCTATTCGGGTGAAGTTTTTACTGACCTCTTGTACTGATAAAAACAAGTACTCTCTCATCTTCGATAAAGTGAATCAATAAAATTAAAATCACTCACTACATTCCAATATATTTCTACCTAGAGATAAATATTGTACTGGCTACTTCAATTCAATTTCTTGTAATAAAGCATAAGCATGTCTTGGTAATTGGAATTTTGAATATCTGACGTGAAATGAATCTATTGAAACTTTTTCCTCGCAATAACAAACATTCTGTATTTCGACAGGTGTTTTGGTAATCAAGTTAGCATCATCAGGAGATGGCTGAGTCATCTGGTAATGCTAACTTGGTTTGGAGATGATTGATGATGCTAGCTCAACGAAACGTGAGTCGGGATACAGCTCTTTTGTTCAGGTGAGGGAAAAATGTTTTCAATGGGAGAAACGTCTGTTGTACGATAAAATCACATAATAATAATAATAATGCCTTTATTTTTTAATCATCGGCGAAGACTAGTATTAATACTGCTCTGCTTAACCAAGTACCATTTACAATTATTCAATATTTAATACATTATAAACTCCCACTGGAGTAAACATAACTAAATATTTATACTTAAATTGCACTCTACACATATTATGAAGGTAGTAAACATTATACAGATATATTAAACGAGGATAATTTTAAAATATTTTGAAAACAGAAAAAAAATTAAAAGTCGAGATCAATTGTGAAAAAAATATTCTTTTAGAGCAAATCTAGAACACAATACATGTACTAACACAGTGGGATATATCTACTTGAATGATTTTAATGCGTGTAATTTCAATTAAGCCAAGACGAATTTATTGAAAAAACTTTCACGTCAGAACAAAAACACTATCCCCCTGTGTGCGTTTCGATAACTGAGTTAGCAACATCAGCTTTTATATGAGGGTCATTATAGTCCAACTAGTTTGAAGTAATGAAGATATTTTTTTTACCTTATTTTCATTGACAAGTGTAATAACAGCTAATCGTGCAAAAAATATTTAGAATAATGAAATGGAGTTATAAAAAGTTTGTTAGAAAATAATAGATGTTTCTCTGATTGCTGAAAAAAATTTTTTCTCTCTAACCTACAGAGATAGTTCCAAGTTGAAACTTTTTTGATTCTACTTTATATTTTTTGCTGGCAACTGCATTTTTTTGCAAAACTCACTTGATACTTCAGTATTCAGGAATTGAAATAATTTTAGTTCCTCAAAGACTTTCTTTCTTGCCTTGTGACTGAGTATTTATATTGTTGTGATATGTTTCAAACCTATATTTTTGACTAGGAGAATTTTATTTCCTAGAAATCTGTCGACGAAGTTTACGTTAAGGTTGAAATATCCCATTTATTGACTTCTTTATGTGTATTTTGATATTTTTTATTCATAACTTGCATTTCTGCGCATTTCAGTTAATTGAATCATTTGAGCAACTTTTCTGGGTTCCATATAAAATTAGGTGATATCAAGAAACATAAATTTGGCAGTTGACAGTTTCGAAAAAGTAGACGTATAGAAAACTAGTAAATGTTTTAGATTTCAGTTGTGAAAAATGAAAGCTTCCAATCAAATGCCTGATGAAGTTATTGAAAACCCTGTCAAGTTTTGTGTTAACTGAATGCTCTCATATTTTCCTAATCTAAATTTCATGATAGTAACAATACATCTTTTATTTTTATGTAAGCTTCTAGGAAATTTTCCTCATGTTACCAAAAAAAAATTGTTACTAAATTGTTAATACTTAGAATAAATTTGGGCATTAGGTTGATATTTAGTCAAATTTATTTTGAAGGCTGAAAGAACAATTTAGATTATAATATCAATTATGAGACATATCGGCTTTATGTTCGAAGTTGATCTATGTAGCTTTTGTACTTTTATATTATTTCATATTAAACTTTTACTTGTTCGACTGATTTTTTTTCAATTGTATTAAATGGTAAGTATGACTCAATTGGTTTGATTAGTCACTGGCGCATTTCGTTTTCTCTAGATTTCACCTAATTACATCATGAATATTCGACATTTGAACTTGATTTTTTCAACTCTTTCAGACTCAATTGAATCAAATTATCTAAAAGAACAATTCGTTCAGACCAGTCTCAACTCACTTACACTGTAGGTTATTGTAAAATTTTTTTATTTTGGTAAATAGGATACATTCCTAATATACAATAACAAAATTATAAATAACAACTAATTGATTAATATTCCAAAAATTATGACTTATCATCTTATTGGTAATACCTTCAGTTACATTTATTATAAATATGATGCAGTAGGTCAGTTTTAAACCTTTTTAAAGTTGAAGCTTATTTAATTGAATGAGGCAATTTGTTGTACGTATCAAAACCTTTGACATATACTGAGTTCATACTGATTTTGGTATTACTTCTATGTATATGTATGTCAAGATTATGTCTAGTGTAATATTTGTGAATATCATAATGAAAACAAATATATTTTTTAAGAT
>WOGM01001369.1:0-10070 GCA_015342125.1 Leptinotarsa haldemani | reverse complement strand
AGCCGAAACCGGTCGTAACAAATATATAAACAGTAGAAACTAGACAAAAGTATTTTCTATATTCAACATGAATTTCTACAAAATAAATAAATCATCAATCGAACAGGTTAAATTACACACATTATGAAGGTACTGAACATTAAAGGATATTCGTATTAAGAAGAGAAAGACTTCAGATGACAAGCTACGGCGTTGCCAACATGTGCGCTATTTCGAACTTTCAAATTTTTTTGTACTGTTCATTTGGTTTATTGCTCTTCACCTTTTTTTTCATGATAAATAATGAAAAATAAAATATTTTCTTAAAATTCGTTTAATTGCATATATTTTTTAATTATAACATCGTCATAATCATCATTGTAATCGATATTTATTATGAGAAGCTGAACATCTTCCTTGTCAAACCCAACTTCTCTATCCCAGGGTGACTGAATTTAGATTCACTTTAGAATTGGCGATTTGATCCTTCATTCAGTTCACCATTATAACTAAAAAATACGGCCAGCAGCAAATACTGAAAATATTTTCATTCATAATAATCACACGAGAATAATTCAGGAATTACATCAAAGCCCATCAAAAACTTTTTTCTGATTTATTTGGCCGTTACTTGATGAAGATCTGTAGTAGTTTCATGAACTACACCTTACTACACGCACATGTACGTTTTTCACTACGAAAAAGTTACTGTAATAAGCAAAACATGTGATATTTAAAAAAAAAGATTGTAGGGATCAAATAGTAGGGTGTAGTTTATGAAACAGAAAAATACGGAAATTCGGAAATGTTGCATAATGGCATAATGAGCTGCCAGTCAAGTTTAAAAACATAAAATTTGTTCTGAAATTTCAAGTACTTTTGGAAAAATATTTATTAGACTTTTGACAATTTATCTTTGAACATGTTTATATTGTATACACATTTAGAGTTTGAATTTTCTTATTATAAACGACCAATGTTTCTACCGAAAGTTGAAATTAAGTTAATAGCATCGCATATTTGAAAAAAGTAAAATTTTACTTACATGGAACACTGTCTTCCTTAATAGCGGTCATCCGATATTTTGGAATTAGACACTTGTCTTAGTGCCTCTTCAGCACCAATCTTAAATTAATCTCTTTTAACAATATATCTCTTTTGAATTGAAGGGGTTATATTTTTAGGAGTGATTAATTTTTTGGGAAAGAAAGTTTTTGGCTTTCTACTACTCCATCTCGATACAAAAAAAATTAGGGAATCTTTCCATGTATAGCTTATTTTCAAATTGATTACTTCCTTCCTTTGGAAGATTCCCTAATTTTTTTGTATCGAGATGAAGTAGTAGAACGCCAAAAACTTCTTTCCAAAAAAATACCTCTTTTATTTTAATAAAATCACTTAAGGGTCCATTTGGTACAGCTTATAGCTCACAATATATCGAATTTATGTTTCGTCAGGAACGGTGTTCATAAATACTCGGAAGAGAATGTTTTTTTCTGAATTAGTTTTAATGGAAGTATGTTTGATATAAACTAAGTTTGTTCTTTTATCAAAATACTGTTTAAAGTTATTTCAATAAACACTCGTGTTCTATTATCTTAATTTGTAGACACTATTATTACAATTATGCAATATGTTTTTTTTTTGTGGTATGCAAATAAAAATGTCGTGTCTTAATTCAGTAATTTATATGCTATCAATATAAGTATTTAAAAGACAACCTTTAGTTTGAATAAAAATCAAAGGGGTTTTCTAGCGTTTAATCGTTTTCGCGCATGTATTCAAAAACGATTCGTAGTGACGTCATTAATATTGATATGGAATGATTCAGTTTGTGTCATATGTCAAACTCGATGATAAAAAAAAAGAAACGGATTTGTGCATATAATTATTTTCCAGTTTTATTTTGTACATCCTCAGAACGTATTTGATGAAAAGTTTTCAGTACTTTATAAATTTTAACGATCAAAATAAAGCAGATCCTGGCAACTGACGTAAATAACGTCAAATTTCGTTTGAAAACCAACCTCACCCTAGATTTGATTCATCATGAACACGTGTTAAAGCCAGAATAAATGTATTTGAACCACAGACGGAAACGTTTTAAATACAAGAACGCCAGAAAACGCCTCAAGTTTGAGAACTCCTCGTCCACGGAGCGACTGGTTTTTGATGAAACTGTTTACATACTGTAGTAACGATGCAGTTGGATACTCGGTTCTCGTACACTTTAGCGATGCGAAAATAACTGGAAAAGTATTATTAGTATACCAACCGATTGTTTATTACAACGTTCCTGTTTACTTTTAGTTGGACTTTATTGTGTTGTGATAAATTATAGATGATCTGGATGAGATAGCTATTTTGTACAACTACAATCGTAGGAATCATACGTTAAAAGGTAAGACCTCGTTAGTCCTTAGCTCGCACAAGTTTCTCAACTTCTGAGAGTTGTCGTTCGTATGGGGGCGACAGCTGATTAACGGAAAAACAGATTTTAAACAGATATAGACGCAGAAGAAGGCGATTCTGGTTATATCCCTACATCCTACATAGAGGGGAATATAAACTGTAGATTATTTGTAGCCGCCTCAGAATTGCAACTAGATGGTGCAAACTTTCATATGTTCTATAGAATGAGCAAAGAAACCTATAGACTCCTTGTAAATAGAATTCGTCCTGCAATTGTTAAAAGTAATACAAATATGAGGGAATGCGTTAGTCCTGAAGAAAGGATAACTTTGAGGTAAGTAAAAAAATGTATTTATTCAAAGTATTATGTATTTATCCACTTGTTAACACATCTAAAGGGGAAAAAAATCTTGCCCAATAGAAGTATTTTGCAACGATGAATCAATAGCGATTTGTCTGTCTCTGGAGTATGAGTCAGTCTGATTATTGTTGGAGGGAAAAGAAATAGGAGAACTATCTGAATAAGGGGGAGATGCCATTGTTACCATGTAACCATAGATTCTCTTGACTAATCAGAGGATGTCCGCAAACTATCTTGAAACTGATTTATATATGTTCTTGATGGAGTCATGATTTCATCTATTACATTCAGTGTTCTTTTAAATAATGTCCATTGTTGATCTGACATGTTGGTGATTTCATAGCTAATAAACTAAGAAGGAACATTTTGTGTGTATTTTCTGACTCCCCGACTTGCCTTTGCCTTTCCGTCATAAAATTAACAAAAGTTCTATCCACCTCTTCTAGAGGCCTTTTACGTTTCGTTGGAGGTATTGAACTGTTTTGTAAATGAGGCACCTCAGCTGAGGGTAGATTTATTTCTGTTACATCAGAATTGCATTGCTCTGTCTGAAAAAACGGGTTGTTCGGTTGATAATCCGATGCCTCGGTTGAGGCTGCTTCACGATCTTCTTCTAAAGACGGTTCACCGCCATTTTCAGCTTTGTCGTCTGAATTTATAGTATTCTCTTCTGGTAAGTTACTAGCATGTAACGGTGTTGCGGTTTTGACATACAAACTGCACAACGTCTGTTGAGTAGTATTGTTTTTTTTCTGCACTAGAACCACTTGGGGCAGGTTTCATATGCCTTACAAAAACTGCCCGTAGATTCTTTCATTTCTCCTTACAGGCAGCCGCTGAAACAAAATAACATCCGTAAAACAACAATGTGAAAGATGTACTTTAGAAACTTGTTTGAAATGACAGAAAGCAAACCTTTGTAATGTTTAATAAAATAAGAACATATTTTATTCTGAATTTATAGATAATTGTTTGTTTGTTTACTTGGTGATACTTGGCAACGGGATGCAATTTTGTGGCACTTGGCTTGAATTTTGCAAGAGGAGATTGCACGGTCTCAAAAATTGTGGCAGAAACAACCCCTGTCATTTGGGAGATCTTTCAAGACGATTATTTGCCAATTCCTTCTATTCAAGCTTTGAAGAGTATTGCTGATCGCTTCTATGAATTATGGAATATTCGAAACTGTTTAGATGCAATCGACGGGAAACATATCAGAATTAAAAAAAATACCCAATTCCGGATCCACTAACTATAATTACAAACATTATCGTTCTGTAGTTTTGATGGCTTGTAGCGACGCCGATGGACTTTTTACAATGATTGAAACAGGTTTTGCTGGTAGAAATAGTGATGGCGGCATATTTAGACCTGGTCGAATGAAACAATGAATACAGAGAAATAGCAGCATTCCTCCACCTTCACGTTTACCCCACGACCCACAAGAAAATGATTCTCCCTATTATTTTGTTGCAGACGAAGCATTTCC
Organism: Leptinotarsa haldemani; assembly: GCA_015342125.1. NCBI lineage: Eukaryota > Metazoa > Arthropoda > Insecta > Coleoptera > Chrysomelidae > Leptinotarsa > Leptinotarsa haldemani. Next base: position 5,829 of record WOGM01001369.1, on the reverse strand, counting down.
GCTTTTAAAATGTGTAATGAGACCCTATCCACAGCGTTCCTTAAACAACAAAGAACGCATTTTTAATTACAGATTAAGTCGTGGTGGAAAAACCATTGAATGTGCATTCGGCATGGCGTCGCAAAAATTTCAAATATTAGAGACGCCTATACGGTGTCTCAAATTACAGACAGTCATTCATGTAATTAAATGCGTATGTATTCTTCATAATTTTGTCCGAAAAAATGAAGGTGCACCATTCGCATTAAATGTGCAAGAAGAACAAAATAACCCAGATTTTTCCCAAAATTCAACAAATACAGCAAGAAAATACATTACATAATGATAATCATTCAACAGCATTTAATTTAAGAGATTATTTAGCAAGTTACTTTTTGACTCCGCGTGCACAACATCCATGGCAATTGAACGTTATAACTTAAAATTTAAAATTTTCTATTAATATATTTTTTTACTCATTTATAAAAATAATCAATATAAAATATACTTATCAGACATATTCATTTCTTTTTCTATTATATTCCATGCTCCTTCGGTAATATCTTTTCTGGAGTATTGTGACAATTTACAATTGTGCAAACAAGGAACTTTTTCCACTTCCTTAAGTTCAAACTTTGTTCATTCATTTTTTCTTGAAAAAATCAACGGAAACTGAAGCAAAAGTCTCTCGGCGACCCACACTGCCAGTTTCTTGGCGACTAATCACTTACGAGTACGCTACCGATCTGTGACTGGTACGTCCGTGTACGAGATATGATTTGAATCTACATGTAGAGTGTGGAGACGCGCAATAAACTGACAAGTGATGCAAGTATTTAATCAGTCAGAAACCAGTTGCTCCGTGGACGAGGGGTCTAAAGGAAAGTAGAAAACTAGTTTGTGATTTTATAAAAAGGGCATATCAAGCCTATTTTGGTGTTCAGTTAAGAGATCAATATAAATCCTGGGCTCCACATGTAGTGTGCAAAACTTTCTTGAAAACTTGCGACAGTGGACGAAAGGTGTGTAAAGTTTGGTGTTCCAATGGTATGGAGGGGACCAAAAAATCATTTTGATGATTGCTATTCCTGTCTTATAAAGGGCATTAATCGTAACAATCGATATATGTGGACATATCCTAACCTGGATTCAGTAATAAGACCAATTCCACATCAGCTTGAGCAGATACCCATTCCAACATTTAGCAGCCTACCTACGTTACCAGAGGATGTCGAAACATTATCTGACGAACTACAGACTAATAGATTTGAGAAAGACGACAGTGATTTTAAAGGGGATTCAACACGTCCTGAGCGCTTTACTCAGGAAGAGCTAAGCGATCTTATTAGAGATTTGAACCTTCCAAAGGATTCTTCCGAGTTGCTTGCCTCCAGACTGAAGGAAAAGAAACTTCTTCACCCAGTCACAAAATTTACATACTACGGTAATAGAGAAAAATACCTTCTGCCTTTTTTTCTCAGCAAGATGATATGGTTTCTTGTAACAATATTAAAGGACTGCTAAAAAAATGGTTGTATCGGAGTATACAACAGATCACTGGCGTCTTTTTGAAGACAGTTCCAAGCGAGGTTTGAAGTCTGGCCTTCTACATAATGGCGACAAATATGGAAGTATACTAATCGGGCATTCTACTAAACTGAAAGAAGAATATAAAAAATTATCGCTGGTGCTAAAAACATCAAGTATGACCAACATCAGTGGAAGATCTGTGTTGATTCAAAGATGGTGAACTTTATCCGGGGACAACAAGATGGCTATACAAAATATCCTTGTTTCCTGTGTCTTTTGGATAGCAGGGCTAGGGACCAACACTGGAGTAGAAGAAAATGGCATTCTAGAAATGTTTTAGTTCAAGGAGAAGCTAACGTAGTTAACGAAGCATTGGTCGGCTAGGGCTGATGAAACAATTTGTGAGGCCCTAGACCAGATTCTTTTTTGTTTTGAATACTTGTCCAGCAAATTCCCTGCACTTAGTAAAGAAAAATTGAAAGGCAGAATATTTGATAGGCCTCAGATGTCATATCTGAGGCCTATCAAATATTCTAAGAAATTCGCATTTCACAGAGTCGATGACTGAAATTGAGTGTAATGCATGGTGCTCTTTTGTGAAAACTGTGGAAATTTTTCTTGGAAACAATAAATCGGAAAATTATTTCAACAAACACGGTTGTCATATGAGTATTGAAATTCATCACCTCTACAGCCACTTAGACTGTTTCCCAGAAAATCTTGGTAACCTTAGTGAGAAACAAGGGGAACGCTTCCACCAAGATATCAAAATGATGGAAGAGAGGTATCGGGGAAGATGGGACACTCACATGGTGGAGGATTACTGCTGGAGTCTTCAAAGGGACCGTCTTTTTAAAGCCTTTGCAAGAGAATCATATAAAACGAAGTTTTTAGGTGACGCCGAATAACAAATTTGTGCTGCAATACTGGTTAGGTTACATGAAAAGTTAAGTTTTTTTTGGCAGATACGTCTGATGATTTTTGTGGGTAAATTGTTGTACAATGGATATCTTACTTTTTAATCATGTTTCGTTCATTTGATGGGTAGTAGCACTACATATAGTGCTGCGTTAAGTTACCCTATATGTTAGAAATGTGATCTGTTGTCATATTTTCTGAAAATGATCTGATGGAGCAAATCTGCTGGCATTTTTGGATTCAGCAAACCCAAATTACCTAGAAACAGTAAAAAATGTTCGGCAGCGAACTGTGTGTTCAACAATGTAATAACCGTATAAGTTTTGTGGAAGGTATCTATATGAAAATTCATTGTTACAGAGCCCTGAAGATAAATGTAATTGAATGGAAACGTCTACGATTTTAAGAAAAAATTGATTCTCCATCACAGTGTCATATTTTCCAGATTGTGGAAGATGAAAATCTAACTTCGTTTTTCACTAATTCCCTTGAGGGTCGTGACCCACATTTTTCAATGCACTGCTCTGCAGTGTATAGTTGCATCGTATTTATTGATAATCATTTGTATGTTGTTTCTCTTCGATTAAATAGGATTTTCTTTTATTCTTACAAGGTGTTACTTTGTTCATCCATAAGTTTTATATCCAGTGAATACATAAGCAAAATTTATATTTCCACACAAAATAATTACTTTTGCTTAATTCTTAACAATCTTTTATTCACCATCATAGCCACGGTTTGTTAGCTCCAGAATCACAAATGACTGTTCCAAGACGTTCAATGAATCCCCCTCGAAAACTATAAGACTCTCTCGTTCGAATATACTTGAAACTTAAACCATTACTTTTTCTCGAGACGGGCACTATTATTTTAATTAAATCCAGTTAACTTCATCCTTCTTTGTGGTTTCCTTGGATCCATTCACTGGAGAGGATTATTTAATTAAGCTGAATATCAAGCGACCAACAGATATTAACTTAATTTCCACTGTTACGAATTCTTGTCAAGTAGGAGTGGAGTTTCAATGGATAAGAATTTCAGTTCTCAATGAAACTGGAGTATGAATGGGTACTGTAATAACACTTACAGACATGTATCTGCTGTCTTTCTTATTTTGAAAGATTCACACATTTGTTGCTAGAAAATTGAGAACTAGAATGCCAAAACTTTTGTATCCTATGAAAACTAAATGAAATAAAAATATCTGTCTGTTTGAAAAATCTGTTTAAAATCTGTTTTTCCGTTAACTAGCTGTCGCACCCCTATGAGCGACAACCCTCAGAAGTCGAAACTTGTGAGAGCTGAGGATTAACGAGGTATTACCTTTTAACGTGTGATTCCTAACACGGAAAGTACACTTCTAAAATTGTTTCCATGTAGCTTCTAAATTCTCAATAATCAGGTATTTGTTATATGAAAAATGAAGAATAACAGCTCTATGTGACACGATTTCAGAAAACATCTTCATTCATTCCGATGAGCTCATGGCATTTTCCGCGAATATTCACAAAAACAAATATCTACATTTTGTAAACTTCACGGAACAAAACAGATCCTCCAAGTTTTCCATTCTCAAACAAGCAGATTTGCATGTCCTATATGTCCCTATTGTTTGCATAGATTATGTTTAGGAACACGAGTATCCATCATTTTCTATCACGAGCACCTGGTCATCACTATGTCAAGTTGTTCGACACACACAATCATCCAGTGGTTATATACGAAGCCTCTGATTATTGCATGTTATTGTCAATGTCCGTACATTAGCATCAATTCTGTTATGACTGTAGGCCGAGGAATAATACCTGCTTTTATCGATTCTTGTCGATTCATAAAAAATACGTTAGTCCGATTTGATATTCTCGAAACTTATTACATTTCTATGATGTGTTTCAAATTTTTCCTGGAAAGTATTCACCACTTTGTGAATTTCAAATTAATAACCATTCTGGAAAGAGAAATGAAAATTTCTATGTTTTTACCACTTTTATTTGTAGCTAACGTTACCACAGTTTCGTCCTATATGGACATTCTCAAACTTATACAATAAAGTATACAATGTATACAATGGACATTCTCAACCTTATGCAATGAAGTATACAATATACAATACAGTATACAATAAAGTATAAGTTTGAGAATGTCCATATAGGACGAAACTGCAGTAACGTTAGTTACAAATGAAAGTGGTAAAAACATTTCCATTTTTCTTTTCATTATGATCTCTTACCACGTAGTAACGGCTACATCCATCAATTTAATGATAACCATTAAATAATTCAGAAATAATATGAATAATATCTACATTTCGTTGTTTCTAATAACACAGTTGACATAATCTAGTTATCCTGATACTATTTGGAAAATCAACTTAGGAGCTCAAATGGATTCAAATCCACCTTCAATATTTGTGAAGATAAATACATCTCTAGTTTCCCACAATAATCATAATTAACACCTCTTTTAGCGAAATATCTATGATTTTCAAATATTTCAAAAAATTCAACGTAACTACCAAGTCACAAAATGTAATTGTAATGTAATAATTTTAATGCAGAAAACAATATATTTGTCTCTTCAATTGTTCACAAAAGACTGCCTCATGAGCCCAAAGAATATTCTACTAAATCAATCAAATATCACTCATACTTTTCAATAGAGAAAGTGACATTCTGTGGTTTTATCAGAATTAGGTAATAATCCGGTCAATCTAGACATTGAAAGGTACATAAATTCACAAAAAGCTGCAAACGCGTGTAATTGTTCAAAACATAGTCAATAATAAGATTCAAAAATTCCGAATGATTGCGATGCCTGGAAAAAATTATTCGAGGTCAAAGGTGAAAAATCTCAAAAAAAAAATTGGTTTTTCCCGATTTTCAGGAATACGGTGAGTTTTATCATGAAATAACTTCTAATAAAAATTGTAGATCATGAAATTCTCTACAAAAAATATTTTAAAACTTTTCTTTCTTAGACCCACCGTTTCTGAGATACGACGAATCAAAAAGTTGTGAAAGTTGTAATCGCCTTTATATGCACACGTTTTCACGCCACCATTGAGGTAGTGTACTCAGCGCGTTTTTTTTAACGTAGTGTCCCCAGTAGGCCTATTTCACATGTCTGTTGTGTTTCTGTCGAATTGAAAACTTGCATAACAAAATACATTAGAAAGGTTTGGAAATTATATAAGCGATTGAAATTAAAAAAAATGTAAAAATGTATTCATCTAAGTCAAACACTTCTTCTTGTCGTTCTTCTTCTTTATCTCCTTCTTGATCTTCTTCTTCTTCTTGATGTTCATCCTGGGTGTAGGTAAACTGCGTCAAGAGTGATGTATCGCATGTTTCCTCATTGGTATCAAATGAATCCTCCACTATTAGTGATTCAGCATTAGAACAT
>WOGM01001368.1:0-10072 GCA_015342125.1 Leptinotarsa haldemani | reverse complement strand
TTTTTTTATGGGGATACTTGAAGAGTAAAGTTTACCAAAATCGACCAAATGATTTAGAAGAGTTGAAGGAACGCATCAGAGCGGAGATTGCACAAATAACCCCCGAAGTTCTCGGAAACGTTAGAAATGAATTCAGTGCCCGGCTTTCACATTGCATCATAGCTGAAGGTCATCAATTTGAACATTTATTATAATTTTATTGTACTTCAATAAATAACATGTTTTGGTTCATCTTGTATAAATGAATATTGGCATGGTTATACCGTTGAATAGATGATTAGTAGACCTTTTGAATGAGGTGCCACATGACCCCTGTTTGCATTTAAAAAAATTGTCGATTACGTCATCACGCCAACACCGGTGACGAAACGTCTTTCATATGAATATCATGAGATGGGCCGTCAAAAATTAAAGTTGACTTGTTTTTGGATTTCTTCCGAAAGACGCTCATTTTGTAAATATCGAATTTATTCCATACATTTGCATCGTACTGTATAGATTTTTAATTGGTTCTAAGAAAGGTAGATGAAAAATGTATTTGACTTGACACCTTTATTTTGTAAACTTCTTAACGGTTTCAAAGTTGTATGTGAATATTAACTTGTTACACATTTCATTTCTGTTTGTTTCTCTGCTTCTTGCATGCAATTTCACAGGAATATTCATTAATTGTTTTTTAACTATTTTATGAGTAGTCATACATCTTTGTTTATCGAAAGAAAATAAATGATGGATGTTAAAAGAGTGGGGCTAGAAATCATTTTGAATTAAATGTTGACATTATAACCACTATACAAAGCTTATTTAATTAGAAAGAAGTAGCTCTTTTTTATAATCATACTATAAACTCACCATTGAACATTTAACAAACTCATAGAAATAAAACTTGCTAAAATTTCAACAACGAAATGCATTTGAATTCAGCACTGATGAAGAAAGTTAATGCCTGACAACTTTCGAACAATTTATATTACCCTAAAACTATACAAAAAAATTATATTTTGGAAACTTTTATATCTCTCTTTAATTTGAGAAAAATCAAGTCTTGTATATGAAATAACGTTTTTGAAATGTTTTGTAAAAAAAATTTTTATATTTTTTTGTAAATAATGGTGAAAACCCAAAATCAATCAAATACTTACAGGTCCAGTATTTTTGGTTCACGTTTTGTATTGTTTCAACGCACAGTAGAACAGTATTGAATAAGTTAATTCGTTAAACAGATGATAACTGAATGGGACNAATATTTAGGAATTCATGTTCGTTTTGCATTATGTGTAGTCATACTTTTTGATGTGAATTTTCATTTCTTGATAGGAAAAAATCTAACTGAAATGGGACAAAAAATATTTTCTGTGAAACTTCCTAACTTCTTTTATTTTTGTTTACTTGATACTAAATGTTTTTCTGAACAGTTTATAAAACCTTCTCTTCAATCCGTTTTTCATATTTTTTCAACAGAATTCCATTTTTAATTTTTATCGATAACAGTAACTATATTCATTTATTTTATTTTTTGAATGATGCAAATAATTTTCTTTTATTTGCAGTATTTTAATATTAACATATGTCACAAAAAGGATTTGAAACTTTATAACTTCTATTTATTATATGCGAGCGCTTTCGATAACTGGATGTGCTGTCATCTTCAAGACTCTACTCAAACTTTTTATAATGTCAAAAAAAACATCTTCAACAGATTTTTATTTATGAAATTCATCTCTATAGTGTTTTAGTATCATTTATTGTCGAATTATCAGTCATTTCAATAATTTCTTCTTATTTTTCCCTTTTCACTCTCTTCAAAAAAACTATAGATAATGTGAAATATTTTGCATATGAGAGGTCTGCATACTTGTCTTTGGAATGTTTTTTAAATCCAGTTTTGGGAGATTTTTTTTGACACTGCTTGGGAGCCGTTTAACTCATCCATTGCTTCCAAGTCCAAGACTATAACCATTCCAACAATCTTCTGGATATAATTTCGTTTGTCCATTATTTTCTCTCCTCCTATGATTTAGTGCCTCATATTCACATATAAAATAAGTAAAAAAATTATGTTAAACGGTTTTATAAAAAAAAAGATAATAATGATGTAGATAATGCACTAAAAACTAAAAAATAATTCAGAAGGTCCTAGATAGCAGTCATCACACCACTCTTCTCAGCAATCTATGGTATTGATCAGATAAAAAAATTATAAAACCATTGGGGGTAGTATTTACAAATTGATTCAGGTTATGCTATGCCCAATGATTTTATATTTTTTTATCTGATCAATATCATAGATTACTGAGGAGAGTTGTGTGCTTATTGCTACCTAGGACCTTCCGAATTATTTTTTAGTTTTCAATAAATTATCCACATCATTATCTTTTTTTTAATAAAACAGTCAATAAGTAAACCGCCATTTTGTAGCTACGGTCATCTTGAATTTGCACTTTTTTCAAAGTGTACTACTATTCTACTAGTCAAGCCCTGTCATTTGATACCCATATATTGAGGTAGTTGTGAAAAAATATGTAATCCGCCATTTTGTAGCTACGATCATCTTGAATTCACTTCTTTTTCAAAGTATACTACTATTACACTAGTCAAGCCAAGTCATTTGATACCCATATTGAGGCAGTTGTGAAACAGTATGTAATCCGCCATTTTGTAACTGCGGCCATCTTGCCTACAGCCAAGCTCCCCATTTACTAGCCCTATTATATTCAGATGTCCTTCAAATGGATAATGCAGTGCTGTTAATTATTCTACGCAGATCCCATTCTATTCTCAGAATCTACAAAGTCTTTTAGGGTATATTACCAGGTATAACTTCTGAGTACTCTATATTTTCATCGAACCATTTCTTGATATGGTACCATACCATAGATTTTGGTAACCCCCACTGGTTCAGAGTTGATGATCTGTGATCTGTGTCTAACACACTCCAGCTTTTTCGTTGCCTGTATTTCAATAAAGTACCTATATGCCTCAAGGAAATTAATTCACTTCTTCATATTTTCTGAAGTGCCAGGTTGATAAGCAATACTGACATTTCATCGAGTTATATAACAATAAAAATGAATCTTCAGAATAAAGAATCAGATCAAAATCAGGAGTTCAAGGTTAACACAAGGTTGACTGAGTCATTTAATTGAAAATATGAGTCAAGTATTCTGTTCACAGGTTATATTCAAGAGAGATTAGATGAAATGCAAAATAGGGTTCTACATCAAATCGAGCATATCAAAAGCATTCTCGAAAGTAATGGATTTGTTATACCGCAATCAACTGAAAGTCTTGAGAAGCAGACAGTTTTAATTAAAAAGTCACTGGATCATACAGAGTATTCAATAGCTGATGAAATATCTACATTTAATGATACAGTAGCAAACTCAAATGAAGGAAGCATTTATTACTACTACTGGGAAATTCATCAAATAAGAAAACTTCTAGGGAAGAAAGACATGTACAAGTCTAGCCCTGAATTTTTTGTACTTGGTCGGTAGAATAAAAACTATTATACTTTCGATCTATAATAATATTTACAGGTCACACTCTTCATCTGCAGTTTTACCCCAATCACTTGGAAGAAAACTTTTTTGGAATTTTGTTACGTCCTTCAAGCAACGGATTCTTGAAAAAACACAAAATCATCATTTTGAACCAGCTACGCCATAATTCAGATATCAGTTCTGATATTTTGAATGGTATTAGATCCGACGACAGCACGTTCATAATTTCAGGAGATTCAGTGAGTGGTAAAGGCTTTATATACAATGATACCATGATTGTCAAATTGGAATTATTCTTAAATTCATGAATAAAATATTTTTGAAAAATTAAGGTTTTCTTTGTGTAATATTTTTACGGCCGATTTCATAATCAATATCTAAAGTCCACTTTACCGAAAGGAGACTTTACACTTAAGTCCCCTTCAAAGTAGCTGTTGCCGTCATTTGGTTTCATAATTAGTATTAAAGTGCTCTTCTGCTCTTTCCATAAAATATCTTTAAAGTCATTTTTAAGATGTTGGTTAACTTGGAATTCATGGATTTTGACAAGATTTACCATATTTGGAGTATTTTCCATGGGGCGTAATACATCCTTATTGTCTTCCTCTATTTCATCTTCTTCAGTAAAGTTATCATTCATATCAATGGCAATGTTATGAAAGAACTGCAAACGTATCAAGTAGCACAAGTCACAATTATAATAATTGAGGTTACATTGGAGTTAAAGTAGATAAATCAACACTTCAACCTTGAAGCACGTTTTTGGCTTAAAGAATACTTTAACTTGATTATAAAATCAAAAATATTTATTGAAGTATCCTTTAAAGTAACCATTGTTTCTTTATGAAATTGGCCGTAGTGTGGAATGAAATATAGATTTTTTTTTAGTTTAGGTATATTTCTTTTTCTAGGACAAATTGTTGAACACTTGACAAGATACATTTTATTGTGCAAAAAGTCTTATTTGTATATCTTTGAACAATGTTAGACTAAAATATTCATGTGATGTACTGTAAAACGTGGCGAGTTGAAAAATGGAGGTAACTTAAGAAAAAAGTCTCGCCTATTTTCAAACACATGGTACAGCCCGCTTTTTATTCTGAATGCATATTCAGTATGTTTTTTAAAACCTTATGTGAAAGTAGTATAAACGAGTTGTTACAGGCCAGTACCAAATTAGGTTTGATGCAATTTCAGAAGCCATTTGAAAATGGTAAGAAATCAGATGAAGGCCCAGTAAAATTTCATCTTTTAAACTAATTGAAATGTTTATACTGAAGTTTCTTAATAATTCCCAATCATTGTCGAATTATTATATTTTTGTATTATGCATATGTTTGTTCGAATAAAATTTATTCAGATTCGCCTTTTTTGGAATATATTTTTCGTTTCTTTGTTATCCAGCTAAAAGTACAGAAATATTCGAATTTGAATCCATGCATGGGGATTTCATAAATGTTAAGAGGGTGTCTACTATTGAATGATTGATTATAGTTATTTTTAATTCAGGGGTATTTTTCAGCATATCTTAATTAATCACAGAGATATTGAAAATTTCTGAAACTTTATTACAGGCAATCCAAATTCGTTATCATCTCACCAATTTTCAAGATCAGCATGCATAAACTTGAATAGCCCTGTATATTTTTCATGTTGCCTCCATTACAGTATTTTCAAGTCAACCTATCACGGAGCAAGTTGGGGTGGTTAAATGATTTTTTTTTCAAATGTCTCGAACGTTTTTGGTTCTGAATATTAGAGATTCAGACTGAAATTGTCTAACAAAGTGTTAACACATTTAAAATTTATGGAAAAAAGTGAATATTAAAAGTAATGAAAAAACTGAAGTTACCAAGACCAAAATACTAGGTCTAGTTATTTGAAAAGAAAGGAAATTCAAATTTTTTGGTCCTAGTGTTTCTAGCGTTTTCATTATGTTAATAATTTTTTTTCAGGTTCTATGAACATTGTCAACCATATTCAAACAAGCATTTTGGTTTTTATTCTGAAGCATTGTTCTATTAAGCAGAAGAGAACTTGAAAATGTTTAAAGGAGAATTTTTTTTCTGTACAGGCTCTCATTTACAAAAATCACTTTCAAGACGCCCCGTTTTATCTAATAATTTTATACAATATAAATTATAATAATCTGCAACAAGTTTCCTGCGACAAAACATGAGATCACACTGGAAATGTGATTCAGCAAATCGTTTCATTGCAAATTAAAAAAACAATCAACAAGTATATAAAATGATTTAAAATGAGACAACAAACAAATAAACTAGATCGTCTATTTTCAAAAGAGCACACCAACCACCTCACAATTCGTTAAATACCACGGTTTCTCAAGAAATACTGAAACATGAAACTGATATTTTCTAAATAGTCATGACTTGGCACTGCACAAATATAAAATTGGTGAATAGTTATTGAGAATGGTTGAAACAAGAAATGTTCTCTACTTTTAAAGTAACTCCTCCAATTTGGTAGTTATTTCATTTGAAATAACTTAAATTTTTAGTTTTTATAATTCGATGGAACCGTTGCCGCAATCCTAGGAAAACAAAGAAAATGTCAAAACAACATTTCAAATTGAAATTGCTAAAAGATATTGTCTATCTCCAGAAAAAATATCTCGAAATACCTGTTAAAGGTAATAATTCTTTATTTGGAAGATATTACTAGATTGACACTAGAAGGCAAGCCAATGGTGAATAAATATTATATTATTGTTATTCATCAATATCTATCCAATTTCAAATGTTTAGTTATGGCTAGCTCCACTTTTCAGCCATGGTTCAGTATGACATATTTCTAGTAGAACAGTGTTTTGAAAGTAGCGTTAACGGTTGGTAACGTGGCATACAATCCACTAAAGCTTGTGACATTCTGGATTTGTGACTTCCACTTACTATCAAGTGTCATTAAACAAACTTCACAATGACTCCCTATTATTTACATCGATGGAAAACAGAAAGTTAATAATTTCTCGGAGGAATATCCTTAAGATTTGTACTTTTAATAGAGATACTTTTTTAAAAACCCTGGTACGTTGGAGTCGAGTCCAAGTGAAAAGTACGTAGATGAATCAAAATAGAAGTTACTTTAATGAGTTGCAAGTTGGGGTTGAGTGCATTCTGTTTTTGAAACAGATCCTGTAAGTACCTTGAAACATTCAATAAAATTACGCTCAACAAAGTTAGTTCCTAAAATACTATGAAGTTTGTCAAAGTTTGCACTTATTGCCTTTCCTAGTAATGTTTATGTATGGTTGCACTAGAGGGTACATCTCGTGGATGCTCTTGAATACTGTAATATCATTTATTACTGAGGCAGCAGGTCCATTTTCTTCGGGACATCTTGTTTCATTCACTTTGCCAGCTCCACCTTCTGCCATTGATACCACTTGTACAGAAAGCTTCTTTCTTCGGGCAGCTTTGTTTTTGAGAACATCCTGAAAATGAGAAAATGGTTATATACTACATAACTTGCTCAATTTGCTTATTAAAAAATGATTATCCATAATATTCAAGCAATACAATGATAATATTTATAATATGTCAATGAACCTATTATAATAATAATGTTTATTCATTAAAACATCTAAAACTCATACCATTTTTATCCTATGATTTATTTATCATGTGTAATATATCTATTTTCATTTCAAAATAACACTTTAGGGTCAGTAGGTTTTGTAATTGTAGAAAGCAGCATAGCAGAGCACGAGCATATGTCTACTTTTTTTTTGTTATAGTCTCACGCCAGATGGTAATGATGAAATTCAATCAAACAATGGTATGTATCAAACCATCAAATTTACTTTCAAAAATGGTAAGTAAACATCTACCCAAACACAACACAAAACAAAAAGTCGACCTTAATCTGCGAAGTGATTCACTACATAAAACAAAACCAAACACAACTGGAACTTTTGTCCACCACTATTCAAGTAGTAATGATGGCGTTACAACATTGCAGTATCAGGAATTCTCATTCAGAGTGCAATAATTGATCCTTTTATTTTGTAATGATTGATGTTAAAAAAAAACATTTATTCAATTTTTCTAATCTTCAAATTGGGAAATATTTCACTACTGAACTAAGGACCTTTCTTTTTCAATTTTACTTAGCTTCATTTTTTCTGAATGTTTTAATGGAGAAACTAACATCATTTAATTAATAAAATTTAACTATACACATTTGCATTTATTCAAATGTCACAAACATCTATCAGTTCATAATAATGAGTGAAAATTTTATATTGAAAAATAGATTTATGTAATATTTTTTTATATGTTGGTATCAGAAGATATTAATATAACAAAACTCACCTCATAAAATTCGATAATGTCTTTTTTTGAGAGTGTTCTCAAATAAGATACCTCATTATTTGCTCTGTCAAAATGATACTGCTGAGATGTGATTTCCACCCAAAATCTATTAGTCAAAGTACTCAGTTGCTTGGGTTTCTCCAATCGATGAGCGGCCAACGCTTCACGATGTCTCAAAAACTCCTCCTCACTCATATCAGAAATATATTCCTGAAACGTATATTTTCCATGATAATTTAGTTTGTAATTTCAAAGACAGCAAAACAAGTAGGCAGAACTGACCATCATAGTGTCAAGGAACGCTTCAATTCTGGTATCCAGGTAAGTGGGATGTCTATCAGATTGTACTATTATTCGTAAACCCTGAACACCATTAGACCTCCTTACTCCACTGAAAACTATGTAGCCTAATTGCTCCTGAAAAAAAAATAAATCTAATATGAATATAATTTGATATTATTGAAGAAAGTCGACAACTGGAAAATATTTCAATAAACATTCGCAAATAACTGGAACGGTGACATAGTAATCGAAATGAGGACATTTTTCCTATGGTATTGAAAAAAATCTTAAATTATTTGAGCGTGTTTTGTTAGGTAAGTAGGTGATCCATAACCTAACCAACAAACCTAATTAGATTCCTTACTCACACGAGGCCAATCACATATGAGCAAATTCATTACTATACAGTTGTGTTTCAATTATTTTCAATCACAAGTAAACACTGAGAATTTCCCACTTCTAAATACGTTCACAAACGTCAACTTATCATTTAACCGACATTTCGTTTGGAGATACACAATTTCTAACAAAAGCCGGAATAAAAACAAGGACTCTGTAAGTGAAAATGGGTGAATTCCATGAGAAATGTGTAATGCAGCAAAAAAAAGTTTAAGGACAAAACACAAGCACTACAGGAAAATCCTCGAGGCGCTCTAAGAGCGGTGCCTGTACGAAAGTAGTGATTCACATTGGATTTCAATAGCTGGAGATTAAATCCATTTGGAAAAACGTTCTCAAGAAGTTTATTCCACTCGAGCCCAGTTCTCCAAATGAAAGAGTTTTTAAACAGTGAAGTTCGAGGTATACTCAGTTGAACCTCAAAACGATGAGCACCCACAGTTCGTCGCGTATTTCTGATATGTACCGCTCTTAGTGGAATCAAATGTGCCAAGTCACTTGAACACTTCCCGTGAAAGTATCTATAGAAGAGAGACAAATCTCCAACCTTTCTTCGATGTTCCAGGCTATCAGGGTTGCAAATGATGTTCGTGTCTCCAATCAGGCAGATGGTTCTTGCCTGGATGGAATCTAACAGCTTCAGGGTATGCTTAGGGGCACAGCTCCATACATGAGAACAATATTCCAAAAAAGGTCTGATCTAAGGTTTATTATCAAAAGTTGCCGAGTTGTATACAGTTTTATGGTTCGGGACAGTGTTCCAAGCTTTTAAGAAGCGGCTTTTGCAATTTCAGCGACATTATTGTGCCAAGACATATTGGTGTCCATTTTAACTCCCAACTTATCGAAACAGAAAGTGGATTTGTCTGTCCTGACATTACTACATTGATATTTTTCAACAGTCTGTCACTCAATTACAAATGAGAGAAATACGAAGCTTAAACAGCTTTATATCGGACCACTTAGTAAACTACTTCCTGGAGTAGTTGCTGTTTGGGCAAACTACTTATTTTCGGCAAAATAAGAATCTATTTTACTTTTTTTTTTGCTTTTTTATTCAAAACAAATTTGACAGCAATCGATGATTTCCTTCTAAGAATGCGGCTTCAACTCGAAAAGGTACTGAACAAACTCGAAGGACCAAAATGTTTGGGCAAACTACTTATTTCGGCAAAATAAGATTGTATTTTACTTTTTTTTGCTTTTTTATTCAAAACAAAACTGACAATTATGGTAACTATATAAAACAAATAAACAATCTCAACTTCAATACTAGATGTGAAATTAATTCACAACAGTTGCTAGAACGCTCTACTCGAGTACCAGGATTCCTGAGTTTAATTCTCATCAGCGGTAGGTTTTTTTTAATTTTTTTCAACCAATCAAAATTCAAACTATTTGAAATTGAATAAAATAACAAAAATAGAAAATATTATTGAATGCTTTATCAGATTGCTTCTCGATATGAAATTTAATAGTATTTCTGTTGCAGAATGAAGATTGTTCTTTTATGATGGACAAGCCCACTGTATATAACTATGTTGTAGTTGGTAT
>WOGM01001367.1:0-10071 GCA_015342125.1 Leptinotarsa haldemani | reverse complement strand
GGTTTGAAACTTGGTGTGTGGGTATAAAATTACAAAAGAAAATGTTTTTATCCTTTGATATTTTTGGATATTTTGAAGAATAATGTCATTTTTCGATGTTTCCTTTTTTAAATGTCAATTTTGACAGGTTAAGGAAATATCGTGACCTATTTTGTAGACGCCATTTGACATCATTTCTTAAGCAAAATCTACTGCCAAATTCAAATATCACATAAAACGATAAATAAAAAAGTTTCCCATTTGATGAGGACTTTATCGGTGACACTGTATAATCACACCCTTCCGTCACGAAATATTGTAACAGAAATATAACGAGAAACATGGCAGAAAATGAAATATATGACATTTTGATACAGTAATATTCGTCGTTTGTTTGAAGGTGATTGACATTGTTTCATGATGAATTACATTATTTCGGACTTCTTGTCTGATATTATATAAAATGAGTCCGAACTAATGTAATTCAGTAGTATTCGTGTTTTGATTGGCTTCCGGGTTTTGCTGTGGTCTTCTTTGGTTATGATCTCCAAACGTTTTAACTGCAACTGCGGCTGACGTGTTATCTGAAACTGAAGATCTCATTTCTGCCGTGTCTTTTGTAGTGAAGGTTCTTGTATACTTCCCGCGCAATTTGGGTGACTTTGCTTCGTTTGGTCGCTTTTCGATGCGATGTGGCAGATCTTTGGAAACATTTCAAGAAAGAGCTATTCAAACCTCAGAAAAAACGACCGAAGCACTGGTTGAGGTATGTAGATGATGTCACTTTCGTTGTTGGGAGTCATGGAAAAGAAGAACTTCCAGTTCCAGTTCACCATAGATCTAGAAGAAAACCTCCATACCCCATTTTTTGATGTTTCAGTCATAAAGGAAGGTAATCAACTTATCCATTATATATACAGGAAGACCATACACACAGATCGATAACTATTAGATATAATGGATCCAACCATCATCCGAAATAGAAACGAAACGTCATCAACACCCTAGTGAATAGAGCTTTGAGAATATGTGAAGGAAGGTACGTCGACGATGAAATGAAACACTCAACAACTGTGTTACAAGCGAACGACTACGACAGAAAGATAATCCGCGCTACGCGTCCAAAAGGGAGAAGAAGAGAAACACCAGTGAAGATCAACCCCTAGGCCCCTTCCTGCCACATAAAGAAGGTGTCACCAACCGAATTGGGAAAATTCCAAAGGAGAAGAAACTTAACACTATCTTCAAACCAACGAAGAATATATCGTAGTACCTGAGATCAGCAAAAGACATCAGAGACCTATCCAAATCGGCGAGAGTTCATAGGATTCCATGTAACTGTGGTAAAGTCTATATCGGTCAGACGAAAAGGAGCATTGGTACCCGCCTACCCGCCAACCCCTAGGCCCCTTGCTGCCACATATAGAAGGTGTCACCAACCGAATTGGGAAAATTCCAAAGGAGGAGAAACTTAACACCATCTTCAAACCAACGAAGAATATATCGGAGTACCTGAGATCAGCAAAAGACATCAGAGACCTACCCAAATCGGCGAGAGTACACAGGATTCCATGTAACTGTGGTAAAGTCTATATCGGTCAGACGAAAAGGAACATTGGTATCCGCCTAATCGATAACAAGCGGAGGTGCCGATTAGGACACACCAAGAAGTCTGCAGTCGCTGAACATGCATTGTCCGACGGGGAACACAAAATGCTGTTCCAAAATACCGAAAGGCTAGCAACGTCAGATTATGATTCAACAAGAATGTATTTAGAAGTCATAGAAATACACGAACATCACGAACAGCAAGGAAGAGAGGTGTTCCTAGATATATTCTACTGCCAGATTATACAAATCAAAAGACATCTTTTAACTGACAGTTCTGTTTTTAATTTTTTTTTATATAGAATCACAAATTATAATATGTAAGTACATATTTGTAAATGCCACTTTTACTCATACACTATGAATGACAGTACAGTAATGAGAGCTTCAGTTTTAGATGGCACGTCAAGAATAGTATTTCGACCACGCCACTGAAAATAACTGCCGCAGTTGCACTCGAAACGTTTGTAGATTATAACTAAAGAAAACCGCGGCAAAACCCGGGAGCCAATCAAACCATTGACTCCAGCCGTGAAAGCCTGAATTTCTATAGTATTATTACTTTTTTTCTACTATTTTGATTATTGAACTAAAATTTTCTAAAATATTTTTACATATAGTCGGTGGGCATACTTGAAGACTGGCTATAAATCAAACTATCTGAAGGAACAATTCGTTTAGGCCGGTCTCAACTCCCTATGCTGTAGGTTGATGGAATTAGAAAACAGCTACTCCCCTAACTAATACCACGAAGGGCGTTGGATTATATCCGACAGGTGAAAGTGCAGGATTCTCCATTGGAGTTATTTTTGCATATGCCTTTGGCGATACAACTGCTGCAATAGATTTTCAATTATTGGAACATACTTGCAGATAGGTTTCGGGCTGTTTGGCCACTCATCAGTACAAGGTAGTGTCTATCATCAACATGAAGTAGATGATTTCCGATAATTGACAATCCAATTCCTTCAGAGTATAATTATCGAACTAGGCTGAAGCTGACAGCAAACGACCTTGTGATCACCCCATCTGGCTGTGAAGGGGTAACCAACAGCATATCCGAAATTGGCCCAATTTCTCGTATAAGAATAAAACTTTTTTACATATAGCCCGGGTAGTGATTGTTAGTCCATTAACCTACACTGTAGGTGGTTGAGACTAGCCCGAACGAATTGTTTCTTTAGATGACTTGATTTATAGCCAGTCTTCAAGTATGCTCACCGACTATATGTGAAATGTTTTCTTTTCTTATACAAGTGGGTTTTCCTCAACCTCGAGCATAATTTCTGATTTGAATTCATCACTCATTGCATTGGCAGCTACTTTTTTATCTAGTTCACATGACCAAGCTCTCGAAACTGCTTCTCTATTTTGCTTATTGTTCCTTGAGATATGGGCGGAAAATTAGGGAGTTTCTCATGAAATAGGCAAGTTACTTCCTGTTGTTTTTGGTTTTTATCTCCGTAACCAATCATTGGTAAAACTGTTATTTAATGCATTTCCATTAATCTAACCATTTGTCAGACTTGAAGTCAACAAACTTCAAACTTGGAGTATAATACTGACAACTAATATATATAATCAACGTTCAAGTTGTTTATAGGTTGATACTACAACTCAAGCTCTGCTTAGGTAGATCAGCCTTCAAAATTTTTTATTTTTCAATAATGTTTATACCATTATCATATACCTGAATAAATGTATCTTATCTATCTAATGCTGTAACATACAAAACAAGTTGACACGGCGTTTTAAACTAACGTTGCCACGGAAATTATTTACAGTTTTTCAAAGGATACCATCTATAAAGAACATTTCTATGGTTTTTGCTCACTTTCTTATTATCAATACCTCAACATGAAATAAGTTTTGAGTGTATTTTATGGAATTTCAGTAGCCACATGATTTTAATTAATTTTATCTTAATTGTTGCAATAAACTTGAAAGCGATAACATTTTTGGATACATAATGAAGAGACCTTCTAAACGATATACTACAACCCTATACTTCCCTTATAAAAAATTGGGAGTTGTACCTGCCATATGACGGGGGTTGTAGGTAGGGGGTAGTATTTTTCCGTTGAAGTATGTCAAATTATAATTTGAATTTGATGTGTTTCGGAATTTTGTCAATAAATGTACCGTAACCGAAATAATGAATTTATTCCATTTGGCTTTTACACACTGTACCCATAAAGCCAATGTTTTTCAAAACTCCCGAAAACTGACCTCGATCTACACTGTCAACGATTTTCTGTAGTTCAATAAATGGAATAAGACGGAAGTAATATTTACACATATTTGAATAATGATGAAACTCTTCTGTGAAGAGTGTACGGTGATTACTTTTCAGTTGATATGATCTGAAGAAACATATAAAAAATGAAAGTCATAAATTGTTTACGGCAACGCCACTGCCTGCTGCCTCCGACTTCTGGTCATTAGTTATCATGACAAGCGAGAATGCTCAAAACTGACCCACTTTCATCTCACCCGTAGGACAATAGGGCTCTCGGTACGGAAATTCGTCTGTTGTTTTGTACTCTCAATCCTCCAACATTTCGAATCAAGTGAACCTATTCAGAATTCCTGCATGAAAGCAAACATCTTGAATGAATGCGATGATTCACTCAAGTCAAGTGAAAATTTCCTCCATTGCATTTGTACTATGATAACACACTCAATGCACGCCGAGAGTATTGTTGTGAAATGAATTGTATCTCTGGGGTTGGGAATTGCCAGCTCAGATAGTTCCAGAGATAATTTTTAGGGTGTTACAGGAATTATTCATATTTAGTACTCAAGTAACACTTTATTGTGAGATTTTCACTTGACAGTTTACCAAACCGCAACACGTGTTTCGGCATAGCGTGTTGATACTGAATGAAATTTATCTTGTCAGTGCTTTATGAAGGTTAGGTTAAGTTACGTCCAAAGTGAGTGGGTCTAATTCGACCCTCCATTGTGGCTCACACCTATTGACACTCGATCAAATAAACCCAGCTTCCTAACGAAGCCGATTAGTTTGTATTGTCTGTGGTCTTTCAGGTCAGATGGTAAGAGTACGGCTCTGCTGAACTCTGAAAACATGATTCGGTCCCCAGCGGGGCACGTACAAAATATATACACTGCTAGTGCTTTATACAGTGGGAAACTTACTTATGAAGGGTTTTTCCACAAAATGTTATTCCTGATAAAAGTTTGTGCATCCCCTTAAACTAAACATGTACCAACAAAATACAGTAAAACACACGTAATATACGAGGAGCCTTCAAATATTTGATTTTGAGACAGGAGTAAAGTACTTTTATTTTGAAAAATTTCGAGAAATTTTATTCAGAAAAGTTGTTCAGCTTCAAAAAATACATCTAGATTTGAAGTCATGACCATCTTAGGGAAGTTTTATTGTTTCACCCATTTTTTAAAATGGGGACTACGAAATAAAATTGTTGCTAAAACGATAAATAGACAGCATCCTGTATACGACGGTTTATTTCAAAAGCCTCAAATATTAAGAATTACACAACTATGGTGTTAATCACGGTCAATTTTTTAAAGAGTAAAATAATTATCAAAGTTTTTGGTGCTAAGTTATACAGTATTGTAACAAGAACTCAATATTCAATAATATTAAATCACAGAACATCAAAATGAAATAGTAATTACGGAAGAAACTCATTGATTTTCTGGAGATTTTCTTGTCCAAAATAATTCTCCAAAATAATCTCCAGAAAATCAATGAGTTTGTTCCGAAATATTATTTTGATGTTTTGTGATTTCCTATCATTGAATACTGAGTTCTTATTACAATACTGTATAATTTGGGATAATTTTGGGTGTAAACAATTTATGTAAATAACATTTCCCGAGATTTTTCAAAATGAGAGTACTTTATTCCTGCCTCAAAATCAAATATTTGAAGGGTCCTCGTATATTACGTGTGTTCAACTGTATTTCATTGGTGTATGTTTAGTTTCAGGAAATGCACACACTTTTATCAAGAATAACTTTCTGTCGAAAAATCTTTAATAAATAGGTTTCCCATATGGTGCATACTTTGGGGATGATTCTGTATAATATGACTATTAGTTTTTAGCAAAGAAAGGTTTTGGCTTCCTTTTTATCCATCTTGATACAAAAAATGTGATAATCTTCCAGAGAAAGAAAGGAAGGAACAAATTTAAAAAAAAGTAGTTCTATAAAAAGACACAAACTGACAGAAAAATTTCATATGAATTCAGGTAAAAACTAAGTTATTGAAATTTTTTCAAACACCTTAAAAGAAATTCTTACAAATTCATAAAAAAGGCATGTAATAAATTAATCACCATTTACCATAATAATTCAATACTATAAATACTATGTTGAATATTTCAAATATTAATTTCTAAGTCATGATTTTAAGGTTGATTTCAAAAACAGCTTATGCTGATAATCTGCTTGTTCATCTAATTTATGTTTGATGAATAAAGTTGATTGATTATCATTATTACTATGATTACTCAGATCTAAAGACTCATGCACCAATATTTGAAAACTTTCAAATTTTATATTTATATCAGAAGAGCGGATGACTTTTTCGAAATAATTTTCGAACTTGCATCAAGTAGGATATTTGGATCAGTAGTGGGTAAACAAACACAAACTTTTTTCTTTTTTCAGGATTCATTCATATCGACAAGCAAATGTGTGAATTATTGTGGGTATGATACAAATAAGATCTGAAATCCAATGAAAAATATCCAAATTCCTGTTTTTTTCTTTCATCTTTTTCATTTTACTGAAATTTTGTAATAAAATAATGTAATGTTTCACTCTGAATGGCTTATCAACTACAATAAACTACCTGGTTTAATTCCATTGTGTAGTGTAGTGTAGTATAAACTGCAATAAACTACCTGGTTTAATTTCATTGTGTACTGTAGTGTAGTGTATTATTGTAATTTTCTTTCCTTTATTTGATTCGGGTTTTGAAACTAAAGGTTTTAATTGGTCGGCTATTTAATATAACCATAAGTAATTATGAAATATATGTAACTAAACATTTAGGTGGTGGGTTCTTTCAAATACTAAGTGGTTGACCAGCTGAGAAAATGGAATTATTTGAAAAATTCCCGTATGTGTTTGAAATAAGGAGTTTTTTCAAGGTTAGTTTAAAATGACCGAAACTTTTTGAAATAAATCATAGAGGGCAGTCACTTTGATGATTCTGACATTTTGTTTTATTACATAGTGAAATCATTACTCTATATCTATTTTCACTCATCCACACAAATATAGGTACAAATAAATGTGCAACCTTATTTATTGTTGTTTTATATCACAAATATATGACACATTTTATATTCGATATTCACAAAAATAATTATCACTATATTACATGAAGTTACAAAAAATTTTTTAAAACCTTGGATCCCTCAAAACTAAAGTACAAAGTTTATCTTTCACTAATAATAAAAATATAAAAGATGTTTTTGTGTTTTCCATAGTACGAAAATAACTCATTTTTCAGAACCTTATGTTCTGAAGGTATTTGGAAAATTTACTAAAAAGTTCACGTTTAGTAATCAAAACTCTGATTTTTTGAGTAATTCTAATTTATCTTTCACTAATAATAAAAATATTAAAATAGTTTGTGTTTTCTATAGTACGACATTTGAAAATAATCGTTTTCCAGAACCTTTTGTTCTGAAGGTATTTGGAAAATTTACCAAAAATTTCACGTTTAAGAATCACAACTCTGATTTTTTGAGTAATCCTAATTCTTAGATGTTCCGTGAGAGATAAATCCATGAATTTCAACTAGTTATTATTCCATTTGCAAATTTGGAGGATGAATTTGAAGCCCATTGACTAAGTCAATGAATGCTACATTCTCTGCTTTTGCAAACCAGGTTATAGAATCATGGCTGTCCTCCGCATGGTGTTAACCTTATGGAGAATTTTTGAAAAAAGGATTTTTATGAAGTTGAAGAACAGCATTTTAAACATTACTTATTACTGAAAACATCGTGGGGTATACTATTCTTCAACTTCAGTTATTTTATTTCGAAGTCAACTATACTCCGCCATTCTCAAATTTTTATTATTGATATTTGAAATTCACTATAATTTGTCTAAAAGATTATGGTGACTCATTCTGATTTTTAGTACCTGCAGGTATAAAAACCTGGAGACCACGGCTAATACATCCGGAAACATGAAACAATCTGTTAGATACCGATCATTAAAGACCAGGAATGCATGTTGAAAGTCAAATTTCGAAAAAGCGGGCATTACTAGTCACACTGTTTGAATTTTGGAATATATGAACAACGACATCTTTCAATTTATCTAAAACATTTCAGATAATTTTTTTCTCGGTCGGAACAAAAATTAATGCTGAAGTCAAATTTTGAATAAAGCAGGCATAACCAGTCATACTGTATGAATTTTGAAATATAGAAACAACAATAACCTCAATGCATCTAAGTACAGGCTTTCAAAGATTTTTTCCATAGTGCAAGTGTAAATTGAATGCATTATTTCTGTCACGAGTTGGTTTTCATTACGAGTATTATACAGTACTTACATTTTTTTTAATGACAATGGAATTCTGTGTAAGGGAATGATTGAAAAAACATGAAGAGAAAAAATCATGATTTTGATAAAGAAATAAATCAATACTTTTGTTTGACGCATTTTGAAAATAATCTTACTGTTTTCCAAACTGTTACTCTCATTTAATATCAATTGATGAAAGAATAACTTTTTCGTGAAGATACCGTTATTTTCAAGGCCACGTTTCGAAATTAATTTTCACAATATCTTCAATTATTATTGATTTTCAATAAAATAAATGATTCAGCTACAAGTTTAACAAAAATATTGAGATAAACGTTCTGAAAAATTAGTTCGTGTTAAAAAAAACTGAGACACTGATTCCAGATAACCCTGAAAGAATTTATTTGAGGAACAAACTGGGTTTAAAAACACAAGGAACAATTGAATACGTCTACCAATTATTTATTAGTTTTAGTAATTTGTCTTGAATGACATTTTTGACTTCCATTATTGTTCATTTTGAATATTGACAAAAATGTTATGTAGACGTTCTTTCCAAATCTTTCAGAAAAACTTCTCCATTCGAACATATTGGGAGGAATTGACCTACTACCAATTTCAGTTTTCTTTTCAGTTTTTTACTCTCTTCAGCACAGAAACTACTGAAATATTCTCTGAAAAACTTCATCTAAGGATGTATCTAATCTATCAGCCTTTAGTATTGAATTTCAACATGGGAAATCTAATGGAGAAATGTGAGTGCTGGTGATGAAATCAATAAATTCAGAAACGTTTCCTTGAGAATACTAATTATTTTTTTCATGAAATTAATTCGTACTCAAACTTTATAAGTTACGTATATTCAATAGGTCTTACTAACAATTTGTATTTTTGTTAAAATATATTTTTCTGCCAGACATAGTTTCGTTAATTTTTTCTATTGACTTAATGATTCATCCATTTGTGCAAAATAAAAAAATCAGTTAGGGATTTTAAGAGAATTATTGAACCTATTTAACAAAAGAGAAATAAATTTAGTTAAACTATGAAATGTGTTTCGTGTAAAACAAAAAACAAATTTATTGGTCACAAAAAGTGACCAATAAATTATATTTCCGTCCTCAGAACTCATCAAAAACATTTAACAGAAAAAATGAGGCAACACAAATATCCAAATGAGGATATATTTTTGAATTCCAAAAGTCCAAAAGCCAAATCGTTTTGCACACAGTCAAATGAATGTAGGAATTGTTTTTGACAATATCTATTGAAAAATATTGTAGACATAAACAAGGTCGAAGAAGGTTAATAAATATCTCCGAGAGTATCCTATAAACAAAATTATTTCAGTTTTGAAAAACGCTGGTAACTTTATTGATTTGTATAATCGAAGAAGAAATCAAAATATTGTTAGTATATGGTGTGATTTAGAACACTCGGTTACTTGAGAGAGATAAAAAAGGCCACAAAATTAATACTTTTTGATATACACGAATTTCAAATTTGAGTGGCTGTCTCACATAAAAATGTATTCCGGATGTTTCTGAAAAGTTCATTGTGAATATACCTAATTCTAAATAGTTACGATTGTCATGAATAATTTTGGTAGGCCTGAAATTTCAAAGTGTGCCTATTTTCAGAAACTTAGCTGCTTTAATATACTTATTGAGAAATTAAGCAGCATTGTGAATCATTTTAAAAGAGAAAAAATATATTCACATAAACTTCTTTTCACTCACGAAATTAAAAATCAAATGTTTATTACATGAATTCGCTATCAGTTGATCAATGATGATAGCCAAAATATTTTCAAAAGGAACTGATTCATTTATGGAGAGAAATAACAAAAATCACCCAAAGTGATAAAAACAAAAAATTGAATAGAACTGGCCGATACTTGATGAAAATCCATATTAAAAAACTAATCAATAAAGTTTATTG
>WOGM01001366.1:0-10071 GCA_015342125.1 Leptinotarsa haldemani | reverse complement strand
AAATCAAACAATCATTGGATATAGAAATTTCAATCATAAGGGTTCCAGACTACAAACAAATTATGTTCACAAATATGTGAACATGTAATCATGCATAGCTCACGCTGCAGATGACCCAAGCTTCGGACGGCTTTTGATCGAATGCTACTGTGTTGAGAACTTTTGCGGCTGAAGTTGGTTCTGGGGGTATGTACGTCGGACTTGTGTGCCATTTTAGAAACTCTCTGAGCCATTCTTCTGCCATACCAGTTTCTTGTGATTTCGCTGAGCCAAAAAAAAAATAGTGATTTCATTGATTCTTCTTGTTCTGCTGTGAAAACAGTTTTGGATCGTCCCAAATGTTTTTCCACTATTCACGTTTTGAGACTTTGACCTTGAAGTTTGTGTACTTTTGTGTCACGTGGTTCCTTCTGTGATATATTCCGAAATGTTCCTGATAAATTTTCTAGTCGTTGCTCTTTGTAGTTAGGTAGGTCCAAAGTGAGTGACACTATTCAACACTTCTCGAAACTCACGTGGATTTATTATGTCTCATATCTATTCAAACTCGATCATATTAATTCAGTTTCTCCACGAAGCTATTACTTCATATGGTGACTGATTTTTCAGGTCAGCTAGCTAGAGTGGAACTCTACCAATCACTTAAAACCGGATCCGGATAGCATAGAGTATGTTTGTGGCTATCATGGCCTGAATTTCTTTGTGAAGAAAAATCCACTCTGAGATTGATAGAGCATGGTGATTTTTTCTCAATATAGTGCGGGCCTCATCGGCAGTCAGTCTGTGACTACCTCCGTCAGGTGGGCAAGCGACACAAAGATGTGTGACATTTGGGAAATTCATGCATTGGGATGCATTAGGAACTAGGTCTCTTGATACATTGCAAGTGATCGCACCTCCCTCCATCCATGGTTACAGGGTCTCCTAACATTCTCAGGCAACCTGTAGCCATCTAGGTCAAAATGTGCAGCTATGGAATTGTACCTGTACTGAAGAAATTCCATGTGAAGAGATATGTTTCAGCTGGGCTAGAGTAAATTCAAAAGTAGTTCTTCCATAGTAATCACTTTTGTCATCGAAGTCTTCCTAATTTTATGCAGCATTTACAAGTCTTCGTGTAATGATTTCATGGTTTTAAGGATTATTGCAGATTAGTATCCTGATCTGAAATAAGTTCTGATAATACAGGTACTTACATCACATCCTTTTCACTTTGACTAAATGCATTTTGACAATTCCCTTCTTCAACAAAGAATTGTAATTAGAGTCAGCATGTAGGTATTGCTTGCTTCCTATGAGTTGGTTTTCTATAACCAAATATTTACCACTTTCTGATGGTCTCTTTCATTTCCACTCCACTGGTAATTCAGTCTCATCACCATCTCCATATTTTGGAAAAATCATATGTAACTGATATTGATTGGCTATTTTTTTGTCCCAATTCATATATCCATGAAAGTTGTTACTGATTTTAGCTAGTAGAAAATTATAATATCACTCAATTGTTGTGGGCTAGGTTGATTTTATATTCTCATCTGGTTTTTTGATTACTTCACAGGGACAATCGGATTGTTTGAAAAATTTCAAACTTAAATTCGCATATTATTCTGTTCAGTTTATGTAGCATGTAGATCCCGGCATATTATCGACTCATTCGGTCCTGACACTACACCAACACAAATACCATATACTCCACTTTAGTTTGTCCTTTTACGGATGACGGCTACGGTGCCTTCATTATCGACACATATGGAGCGTTGATACGGAGGCGTGAGCTTGATAAATATTTCAATTAAGAAAATACGTGGAAGTTGTTGATTTGAATAATTGCTTACCTGCATATCGGAAATTCTTCAATATGTCCCCTCCATGCGCGCCATCGTATCAGTGTTACCAGCACAGCAGCTTTTATTTATCACTATTTATCATGATTGTGTGTTCTAGTTTCTTCAAGTAGGATTGTGGATGAATTTCAATGAGTTTTTGAAAAATCTGATTTTCATTCGTTTATTGTAACACTATTCTACAGAATAAAACAATCACAGTATGGGATATAAAAACAAAAATGCATAAAGGATGGGGCGACACGGTCCCTATAAACCAAACCATTATTTTATTCGGGAATTTCTCCATTTCATTATGTGTATATTCATTGAGTCTACAGAAGGTGTCTAAAAGAAGTGTGACATATCAAAGTAACAACTTCGATATGTCACCCTGTAGACTCCGAAATATTTTTTTCAGCCTCAATCAATATACATATAGTGATATGGAGAAATTCCGACAAAAATAATGGTTTGGTTTGGAACCGTGTCGTTTGGGGTGACCCACCCTGTATACATGTGAAATGCTAACAATATAAAAACAAACGCACGCCTTAGAACATGTTTTTTGAAGGTGTATCGTGTATTATCGAAGCATTTTTCAATGAAAGAAATATGACATTACATTTGGAGATGGTGAGAGATAAATCATTATTTTGGCACCAATGCGGCAACAGGATTCTAATTTACAATCTCTAAAAACAATCTCTGGGATATGTTATGTAGTGGAAGAGTTTCAAGTCATCTGCGTACAAGAGAAACTCAACATCAATATGCGGACACGACACGACATTGTGGCTGCATAATGTCGTTATTGAAAATATCAAACAGTAATTGTCCCAGCTTTGACCCTTGCGGTACACAAGAGGTATCTAAATATTTGACAAACTTGAGAGTATTGAGTTGGAAATACTTCAAACTATTTTGAAAACAGATTGATTGAATCAATTAATAAGCCTAAAGTTTGTTGAATCAGATATTATCGTCTTATCTGTCAAAGGCTTTGGAAGAGTTGGTGTAGATCATCTTAATCCGAGATATTTGGCCAATATCATCAAAAATCCATGTTGATTGGGACTAATCATTATGTTTACATGAAGGTAAACTGGCTTTTCTGGAAGCATCATAACACAGTATAAGCAAATGAAAGGAAATAACGTCTTTTATTTCAAATAGAGCAGATTTCCAACATTTTCCATATTGAAGCCATAATTGCTGTTTTTGAGCATAGCTAACGGTTCTGCTAAATATTTTATAATGAATGCTGGGAAATGACAAGAAATATCAATGATCAGACAAGGCAAAATGTTTAGTGCATGGACATTTGGTGTTGAAACTGTATATGAACTATTAAAGAAGTCTGCAAACCATATAAAGGATGTTAACAATATTGTTGACAAGTTTTCAACAGAAAGAATCAACACGAAGAATCACATTCTTCTCCAATAACTGAATATTTAGTTAAAAACAATGAATCTAGTAGAGGTTCAGTCTAGTTAACTATAACTATAAGTTAACTATAGTTAACCTATATCACTAATTAACACGGCTTATATTATTTTCGAAAAAAATTAAGATCCCTACAAAAGTTTTAAATTCAGACTTCTGTTGACTGAAATTGTGTTAACAGGTTCAAAATCGAATATGAGTAAATGCTAAAAGTATTGAAAATACTAAAAATGAAAATAATCAGCTGAAATATTCGGTTGAATTCGTTGAATACAAAATTGATGTGAAAAAATGAGTAGCGGAGATCAGAAGAACGTAAGTTTGAAAA
Source organism: Leptinotarsa haldemani (assembly GCA_015342125.1). Lineage (NCBI taxonomy): Eukaryota > Metazoa > Arthropoda > Insecta > Coleoptera > Chrysomelidae > Leptinotarsa > Leptinotarsa haldemani. Next base: position 6,471 of record WOGM01001366.1, on the reverse strand, counting down.
AATAACAAAGTATTGTTACCTGAAAGGACAGTGATTTGATAATTGGTTAAACAACAAGTAGAATGTCAATTCATAAAAAGTGAAATTAAATTACAGTAAAATGAAACAAAATCAAAATGTGATGATTGAAAAATATTACAGAATTAGTAGGAACAAGAAGTTTAAAGTGACTACATATATGATAACCAACGATTCATTCAGCCAGCTAGTGTGGATATATGGAATTGTTTCATTCCTTGGTAGAATTGATGCCTTTCCTTTTTCTCAAATCTCAAGATTATGCCGTCGTGCCACACGTCGTCACAAATCTTAGCCATACAAATACAGAAAGCTGGCATTCTTGGTTCACTGTCTTACTCAGGGAACATGACAGTCGGACCCAACGGTCACTTACCTCACGGTGTGTAGAGGGATCATTGGGTAATAATACTCGCGCACCTCCCTGTCATCTCCTGAATGGACAATAATGAGTCTTGGTCCCTTCGTAAAATTTTTAAATAAACCTTTGGTTGAATCATCCGTCCAGTTCTTGGAAGCCGTATGTCCACTAGGTAGGTATGTTTCATCAAGAAAAACAATTGGTCGCTGTTGGCTACGAAAATAATTGATTTTTTGTAAATACTTGATCCCCAATACTGTAATGTCCATTTTCTGTATTAAAGTTTTTCTATTATTTTCAGTCCTTCTCCATTCGGAACCTATTCTATATAAAATTCTACGAAACGGTGTTTCGGAAGCCACAATTTCCAAAACGTCATTAATTTTATGTTGAAACTTTTTTACCCCTTCCGTCTTACGAAAGTCGTAAATAATCCATCTAATATTGGAATACACATACTCGGGAATATCGGGTACTGGTGCTCTTCTAGGTCGCTTCATTCTTGGGGTTGGAAATTTTACTTCTCTGTTATTTGCAGAAATTGATTGCTCCTTTTCTTCAACCACTTGTTCTATGGTTCTATGGAACACTTTAAAAAGTATTTCAAGTGTCTGACTCTTGATTTTTCGTTAGGCAATAACGTTTTTTCAGAAACAACACAAATTATTCAGACAACGCCAAACGCCAACAGCACTGGAGGACAAGTAATGATATGCCTCTGTACGGAGGATTTCTATATCTTGCAAGAGCTGCAGTGGAGGATACATAGAAAATGAGTTTGTGTGCATCGAGGTGGGCTCGCCATCACGTTTGGCGCTTGATGTAGATCAAATGTTTTCAAGGATAATTATGATTCCAATAACTAATCTGCATGAACTCAAAAGATACATTTTCAGTTTTTCTTTGTCAATATTCATGTCAATATTCAAGGAATTGAAGATTCGGGGAGTGATAACAACCAACCTACAATAAGCTATTACTCAGTATGTATCGAGTTCACAAGTACATAATATATCGACCGTACTTCTTGTGATTTCATGACGTTACTAAGAATAATTGTATTTACAAAATACTTATTTTCGCGAGATAACTAATGAAAAACTGTGACAGTCAGAAAAAAATAAATTACTCCTGATTATTTTTCATCGGAACATTTTTCACCCCCGAAAAGGGGTAGTATTCACCCACAAGGTAAAAGCAACCTCCTGTTCAGCGTCAACAAGTAGATGATAAATTTATGCGCTAATCGGTGCTGTTTGGCAAAATTATATATAGTATCGTCGTGTTTTTATACATATCTTCCATACATTGGCTTATTAATTGAAAGCTATTTACTATTCATTGAACGTAACTTCAGAAACAAACTGATTGTTAATGAGATGCTACTCATGATTGCGCACCCGATGTAAAATCATCGACCCATTATTGGCACCTATAGGAAGAGACCAACGCCTCCTCTGTCGACTCATCTGTCGACTAGAGGAACATGGCGGAGGTCCAACTTTCCGACAAACTCAATACTCGTTATCTAATTAGCAGCGCTTGTTCAACAATACGATGTCTTTGTAACTACCGGATTCAATTGGAATTCCGATAAGCTTTCGGAATTTCGCTATCTGCACCCATTTCACGGCCGAAATTCGGCCGCTATCTCGTTTTGGGCTATGAATTGTAGACGTCGGATTTATCTAAATTGTTTGGTGTCTGCTCATATAATGCGGTGGCGCTCTTGATAATGCAGAGAAAGCGCTAATTCTCTCTTCAGGGCCTTATCTCTGTGTATTTTACACATTCCTATTATGTTATCTTCCTGCATATATACCTCCTCGGAATAGTTCTTGACTTCTCACACGGTATATCTGTAGTGTTTATATTTGTGCTGGATTTTCAAGGTTTGCCACTGCCATAGTTGTATAGATCAGGTAGAAGTTACTGTGAATATATTTGTAATTAAAAAATATTATGAGTCTTTTATGTTACTTCGTACACTCTACTTTCATTTTCACCTAAAACTATCTTCAAGACAGATGATAAAACTTGGCATTTACCTTAGATTGTATCAAACTCTTTTGGCAAACTAATTCGAGCCTATAAAAGCAATTTATTCTCTATTTTGATTTGAATATTTTTTCACTTCGAGCGGAATGACCGTTATGTGATGGAATTGGCCGAAACTTGATAAAAAGTCATAATTGCATATTTAAATGGAACTTTATTGTGTTTACAAAACAACAACATGTGTTTCACTAAACAAACCTTTTTCACGTTTGTTCAATAAATGAACATTAATTATTTCAATTATAATACTTTTGTACTTATCTAACAAGTAATAAATTTACCTGAACTAACATATCAACTGATTACCAATTTCAAAATTGGAAAACTTAATTTATTAAAGGGGAATTAATCAAATTCATTCAGTTTTTCACTTATTGCTTTCTTTCTTCCTTTGTAAATATTTCACATTTTTTTGTATGAAGATGGAGAAGTGGAAACCCGAAACCTTTCTTTCCCAAAAACTAATCTCTCCTAAAAATATACACCTTTGAATTGAAACCTGCTTTATATGTTACCGTAAGAAAAAGGAAATCACAAATCGAGTAGAACACCGAACGGGGCGAGGGAGAACTGCAAGAAGAGTTCAAAATAGCACTATCTGAATTATTCAACTTAGAAAAGTTCATTAGACAGTCGTCAACGGCTATTTTCGACAAACATGGGCTCATTAAACAAATTTTTTGTTATTTCATAATTTTAAAGTTTATGTTTCAAATAGTACATCTTCAAAAAATCTGAATTTTCACTCTTTATCTTCCCCCTCAAATTAATTGTTGAATATGGCGTTCACCGAAACGGGGCGTCGTCAAGCTTGACGTCACATCAGTCGACTCGGCGTTAAGGGAGTGCTGGCGGATAAGCGAAATACGTGTGCTAAAGCTGTAAAAATAAAGTTGTGTGTTGTTTACTGCAGTGTCAACTGCGTGAATATGAATAATGATAAGAAATAACGTTACGTGTATTGCATCGTTCCTAAATGCAAGAATTCTTCGGTAACTGCACCTGACTAAATTTTTATTTCACTATTTCGAAAGTTATGGGCAGCGAGCTATGTGGAGGACCGACTTTGTATCTGCCAAGGTGACGTATTTTGGTTGCGAAGATCATTTTAATGTAAGTATGAATGATAATGATTAATAAAAAAAATAAAAAATTATAGTTTACTCTGAGCACTACTTTGAATTTTAGGTTGAAACAGACTTGGAATATTATATGTATATCTAAACTACGAAAGTGGTAGACATTGATAGACCAACGGCCCATACATCTAAAGCTTCACTGTTCAAAAAAAGGAAAAACAAATTGTGTTGAATACTTGTAACAAAGATACCGCTAAAAATCAAATCATATCTGATGAAGCAGGTATACAGGAAAAGACCCTTAATATTTGAATTCAAGTTAATTAAAAGGTTTTTTAAAGATTAAAAGCTAAACAGACCGTAAATATTACATACTACCGAAAAAGAAATTGTTCTAAAAAAATAGAAAATACAGAAAGTATTGGAAAAAATTACTACTAAATTCCCTCGAGGACAGTGAGAGTTTGAGTACATCAGACATGACTTCTGTTGATACATCATCAGATTCTACTGGAATATAAGTTGAAAACTGGAATTCGAAAAACAATATTGAGCGAAGATCTATATACGTCATGGAGAAAAATCCGAAATTACCTATGTCTTGGTATCCCAAGGTACTCTTCATTTATTATAGAACTTTTGTCTCAAAAATGCCAGTTACCCAGAATTGATATATACATTACTTTGAAGAAAATTAAATTTAATTGACGATAGCAGTGATTCATAATCTCCAACTTCAGGCCCGGTTGCCACCGCTCGAAGCTCGTTTGCCTGGTGTGATGTTGAGATATAAACCGAAAAATTTTGTGGGATACTTGGGAAATGACTTACTTTCATAAAATATAATTTTCAATAAAAAACTAAATTATCCTGAATGAGCCCATTATCTGAGGAAGAAAATGAAAACTTGAAAGTCAAAAATAGCCAAATATAGAAACAGCTACAAGAACAATAATCAATGCCGGAAATTACTTTTCGACAGCGTCTAGTCAGGCGAATTTTGAAACAGCTCAATATCAACAAGGCGTCTGTCTGGTCCTGATGAAGTGCCTGTCATCGTATTTAAAAAGTGCGCAAATGAACTCGCACCAGTATTTTGCAGACTTTTCACCCTTTTTTACAAGAAAGGGGGTTTTCCTTCTTGCTCGCGTTCAGCCTATTCCCAAAAAGGGCAAGAAAACTCTTCCAAATAACTATAGACCAGTCGCTTTGCTATCAGTGATATCAAAAACATGGAGAAAGCCGTGAACCACCATATTCTCAAATATTTGGAGAGCTTCAACATCTTGAGCGATCATCAATATGACTTTCGGTAACAAAGATCAACAGGCAAGAAACATGGAGAATCAAGACCTATTGCGCTTGATATTTCTAAGGCTTTTGACCGTGTGTGGCTTGAGGGTTTGCTAGCCAACCTTCGATGCTATGGCTTGTCGGATCATTTTTGTGTATGGCTCTCCAGCTTCTTGCAGCTTCTTGAAAGAACGTTCTCTGGAAGTGGCCGTTGATGGATATCTCTCGAATACTTTCACCATATAGGTTTGTTGGGGGTAAAAACGGACACAATTAGTCTTCACACATTCATATCCTTGGCATTGCAGAGACTGCTTTCCAAAAGCTTGGAACACTGTTTCGAACCAGAAAACTATACACACCTCGGCAAATTTTGATGCTTTATAAAGCTCAGGTCAGACCTTCTTCTTTAGTATTTATGAATGAATTTAATCTACAGCGATTCAAATCCAATGTGAATACCTTCTCTCGCAGAGGTACCGCTCTAAAAACGCCTTAAGGATGTTCCTTAAGAAAATTAGAGAAAATTGAGAAAATTACAAAAAACACTGGTTGTGAAATGAGATTATTGAAACAGAAATTGAAAAATATTACAGAATTGGAAAAGTCAAAGGAAAAAACCGCTCCAATTTTAGTTTTTTTCTTCTCCGCAACTGGCTATTTGTCTCATCAGCGCCTCATCAATGTGAAATGGGCAACACATGTTTGCCGATAACTTCACTTCTTCCAAGTGGACACCTTAAACCCATAATCTTTCGAAAAGGAATACTTATTCATAAATATTCAAGCATCTTAAAACGAAAATACGCCTAGACATCAATTCAATCATCCCAGTCGTAACTTCGGCGACGGCCCGGAGGCAGACGACGCACCGTCCCGGCAGCGTCGCCCGGAAGTTCCGACTCGCGTCCGGCCAGCACCGGACCCTGTTTACCGGAACTCGGTAGCCATAACAAGATTACCCCGTAATAGGGGATAACTGCCGCTCGAATTCATTTAACCGCAACTTTGGTGTCTCTCGGCTAACGACACTTGCCTTGCGGCTCACCTCCAGAATGTCTAATTGTTTATCGACTGGCCGAAGACATCCCTCTATTAACCCCGGGGGTGAACCCCATCATAACCCGAAGGATGGAAATGATTCCCGAAAGGCAGTGCTGGCAAATTCAATTATCTAGTAGAGGAGAATACGAAACATTCTGTTCTCGGATAAATATTACTAAAAAAAGCAGCGCCATGACCTTTCTGAATTTCCATGATATCTGCTAGTAATTTTCCTCCCTGATGTAATATAAAAACCAAAATTTTAAATAAATAATATTTTTTTTGTGGGCCAAAACAATTTTTCAGTCATGTTTTTTGTACCTACGCTCCGTTTGTCTGCAGCTACTCATATCTTGATACTGAAAATTAATCACCTAAACTAAAATTAACCAAAGAATAGGAATTCAAACCTTGTTTGAACGTAAAAAGAATAACGAAATCAGTACCCTCAATATTTCTCAAAAATGTCCTAAATATTGGAAAAGTTTTAAAAATAGTGTTTTACTCCATCAAGATAAATAAATTGAAGACGATACTAAAGTCTATCCAAATCCAAGATAGAGTAAAACAAAACAAAACTGAAGCATGATGTTGACGTGATCGCCCAGTGTCAGGTGG
>WOGM01001365.1:0-10075 GCA_015342125.1 Leptinotarsa haldemani | reverse complement strand
CTCCATTAAATTTTCAAAGTGATCCGTTGTCTGGTTCACCAGAAACGTCTAATGTGCCATCCACCGTGAATCAGCCTGTATTTCATCGTCCCGACAATGTTGTCTACAAAATATGTTTCTTCTATCATAGCCCTTTAAACGCAAACGGTGGATTTTTCTGACTTTATGAGGGCTAAATTTAATTCTTCTCAAAATGTTTTGACAGTAATTGAGAAGCTGGCTATTGACGTTGTTTGCAAAACACAAGTTTTTCGCTTCTTCTGTTCGAATAAATGACCTGACTTATTTCTAGGATATCTTGTTTCCATCGTATCCAATGGCCACATAATGGCGACCCTTGTTCTTTGTGGCTCGATCAATACGATGATTCTAATATGCGGTAAGTATATTTTTTTTAAATACCTTTGATTGCTGAGCATTTGTCTGTTTTCAGGTATGATATGGCCAGTGGAAGGGATGAATTCGTTTCTTAGAATGATTACAAAGTTCTTGCCTTTCACTTTTTCAATTGAGGCTACTAGAAATGTCATAAGGAAAGGTTGGACGATAGATAATTTACAAGTGTTTGATGGTATTCTAGTTGCTCTGCTGTGGATTGTTATTATCGCAGTGATTAGTGTATTTTTGATGAAGAGAGGACGATAGATGCGTATTTCTGGAAAAGCTGTATTTATTTCTTTTGGATACTTGACTTTCTAAATAAACTTCTTTTAGTGCCAATATTTTTTCCCGAACCTCACGACGGGAATGATATAAAAACCTGAATTTCAAAATGGAATATAACTATCAGACTAGTTCATGAATTGAACGAAGATGATTTTGATAACTGTATCGAGTTTTGTGAAAGTTTCATTGCATCAGAATTTCTTGTATAAAATTTGTTTTTCGGATTAATGTACGTTTAGTTTGAATGTAGAGGTGAATCGGCAAAATTGTCGATATTGGAGTGATACGAATCCTCATTTATACCGTCAAGTTCATACCCAACGACGTCAAAAACTAAAAACTCGAGCAGGAATTTTAGGTAACCACATCATAAGACCTTTTTTATCAATGGTAATTTGACTACTGATAAATATTTGAATATGTTGGAGAATCGAATAATACCGTGCATCTATAGGGCATTTTAGGAGGATATAAATTTATTCGAGAACAAAATAGTTTTTCAGCAGGATGGTGCACCTCCTCATTATGCGTCTTCAGTGCAACAATTTATGGATGATTATTTTCCTGATCGCTGGATTAGCAGATGACGTCCTACAGAATGGCCACCAAAGTCTCCGGATATTCACCCCTGTAGATTTCTTCCTATGGGGTCAGTTAAAATCTAAAGTGTATGACATAGATTTGAGAGAGAATATTATGAGGCATTGCAGAAAAATAACTCCAGAGATTCTCAACCATGTGAGGGCGGCAACGGAAGCTCGCTCATACCATTGCAATTGTATGGAAGTTATTGGAAACGTTTTTGAATATTTACTATAGACATTTTTTTTCTCCTCCAGTCATTAGATTTTTATTCAAGAATTAATAAATAATCTCTTTTTCTAATTTATTGCTTCCATATTTGTCTCTAGAATTAATATTTCACAATATGGCCTCCTTTATTATTGTTGACCTGTTTTTTTTATTTTCCTGCAAATCATTGTTTCACAAGTNCTGTTCATCACGGAGCATCTAATAATGCTATAGAATCTAGGGTGATCCATTTTAAAAAAATTGGTGACATGCGGTAGGGGGGTGCGGTAGGGGAAGTAACATCAAATGAGAATATGTTAAATGTGTCACCCTGTATACTATTGTTGAGATGTTTTTTTATTTTTCCTGGAAATCATTGTTCCTAAAGTTATTCAGGGTGGCTCGTTTTCAACTCAAATAATTTGTAGCTCCATAACCATGAGTTTCAGATCATATGTTTAATACTTTTTTGAAATCTGCTCATCATGGAGCATCTGATATAACAATATAGGATGATTCATTTCAAAACAAATTAGTGACATGCTCTGGGGGTGCGGTAGGGGAAGTAACATCAAATGTGAGCATGAAATATGTCCCTCCGAAATATTTTTTATTTTTCCTGAAAATCATTTTTCCAAAAGTTATTCAGGGTGGCTCGTTTTCAACTCAAATAATTTGTAGCTGCCGAACCATGAACTTCAGATGATATGTTTAATACTTTTTTGAATCTGCAAATCACGAATCATCTGATAATGTGAAACAATACAGGGTGATACATTTAAAAATAATTGGTGATATGCTCTTGGGGTGCGCTAGGAGGAGTAACATCACATGTGAATGTCAAAATGTGTCCCCCTGTATACTATTGTTGACGTGTTATTTATACCAAAAGTTATTCAGGATGGCTCGTTTTAAATGGAATGAACTGTATATTATTATCATCATAGAGCAAATGTGTTCTGCGCTGTAACAAACAAACTACAAACTGTCAATTTCTGTTTCAACATCGGCATAGCATTTTATTTTTATTTCAACGTGCCTAAAATAGCTTCTCTATATTTGTCATTACCTCAACAAGTAAATATGTGTAAATATGTATGAGTAATCAGAATAAATCTGAAGACTGCACCAAAGAGAGATATAATATATACTTATAATAAAATAAATATTTCGAAATGGAATTTGGAATCATTCATATTTCCCAACGGTAATATACATCGTGTTCTAGTATACTCGTGTGTCACTCAACAATACCTTTTTCGCATACGGATTTAGTCATTCCCATGGTTCCATGTGATTCATTTTTGGATTCGGATCCTGACGTTTTCATTCGGATCCTGACGTTTTCACATCAATCCGTCTCTTACAGTGGCGTATGGAAATTATAATAAACAGATGAGAAAAAATGATGATGAAATATATAGAATCACAAGCTTGACAACAATGATAGATCTTCATAGTCTAAAATGAAATACATTTTGTCGACAAAGAGTGTCATGTTTATAAATACATAAAATGTTGGAAAATATATGAAATATTGTTTTTTCAAGACCACATAGCATTTACAAAAATACAGTGAAGATTAAAAATAAGAGACCATAAAAACAGGCAAAAAACATCAAAGGTAAGGAAAAATGTCAAATATGTTATCAATAAAACAACAAAATTATAAAATCACTTGATATAAATCATGTCATTCAGTGTCTACTTTTTTTTATAAAACTGAGGAGAATATTCAAAATGAATTCGGTACGTTTATATTTAATTTTTTCGGAAAATTGCATCTAGGATATTTTGTATATAGTAGTATGTTCAAAAGATAACGTTGTATTCCAATTACCTCTCAAGATTTTCAATGAAAGTTGTATTGTACAAATTGCACATTGTCTTTTTCAAAATACTGTTGGAAAACGTTGTATAAGATGCTTGAAACTTCATGAAAACGTTACTTTGAAACAATAATATATAGACAAATTATTCGAAGAAGATCCGGATCCACCAACAATGTAATTGAATATTTTGAATATTAACCTGATTAGCAAGTGCCGTCTTATCAAAACCTGACATCTAAGCTCAAAAATCATGTTCAATTCTAAATTATATGAAACTTATGAAGAAGGGTCGACAAAAATTGTGAAAGTTATGAACAATGGTGTGAAAATAGCGTTCAGTTTTTTGAAAATATCTAAAATACTATTTGGTACAATAAAAAATTCTTATTATGCTCCTATATCGCCTCTTTGGTAAAACAACTAGTACTGCCACCTACAAAATTTATAACGTAAAATATTCTGCATCATATAGAACTTTTGGGTTCCCTATCTGGTAATATAAACATTTTATATTGGTTTCTATGGAAACATGGATGAAGTCATTAAGAACCTCCTTTTCGTTTTCAAGTTGAATTATGGAACACAAATTTCCATTCAAGCCCCAAACAAGAATCTTCTGAAACTAGGCATCTAATTATTTTCTGTAGAAGTTCCCACGATCAAATTTTGTGACATTTTTAAGAAAGAAATTCCTACACCAAAAAATCAATTAGACTGGAGCACAATAGCTATAGTTCAAGAAAATGATAACAGTTTTAGATTCCCGATAACGAACAACGGCCGGCAAATCACTCATGTATATATGTAGACCGAACAAGAAAGCAATTTGTTGTGGTTGATACATATCTACGCACAGCGATCTAAGATTTCTGTACGGTTGTTCCTTGTCACTTTTAAATGACCTACCATTGAGATTCGATTCTATACGGTCTGATTTTAATTTAAAACAATCAGAAGCTGGAGATTTACGAGGTACAACGAAGGCCAGGCTGTTAATGCTATTTCTCTGAAGGTAAGTAGAAAATATTTCTTGGCTAAATTGGAAGAGAGTATTTTATGGGCATAGTTATGAATCATAGAGGAAACGATATTTTATATTCTTAACTTTCACGCAATCCTTGATAATGGATTTATTCTGTATTTAATTTTTTATATCTGAACCGTGTGAGTTGGTATTTTTGAAATTACCTGAAGAATTATAGGGAAATGCTCAAAGTTTTTTTGATAGGGATCAGTGCATTTTTTCCGATTCAAAAATGTTAAATTTGATTTCTTTTCGGAAAATTATCTGCGACTTCAAATTTACCACGAATAAGAATATTTTTTCAAATAATATATATTTTCAAATAATATATATCACTAAGGAATGACTTTCATTCAACTTGTTTAACAAAACACGCTTCGAGAGAAAGAGAATTATGTTGTGTATGCAAAAATTATTTCGAAATTTATCATTCCCAGCAACTCTAGAAATATTTTTTGGGAACATACTATTACTTCTGGTCACTTACCGTATTGTTTCTTTATAAAATGCTAATATTTGTGAAGGTTATTTTTGGAGCCATTTGAAAAAAACTTCATATGAACATATCTCCCTGAAGGGAGCGAAATATCTGTAGGTCGCTCTCGACAGAAGAGCCCACATACGGCAAAGAGTGGGGCTGGCGAGAGTCGCTCGACAATACCTATATCCGATCATAGATTGCAGAAGCAACATTGGACTCCACATAAAACTGCTGCTAATCAAGACCGTACTACTCCCAATCATCCTGTATGCCTGCAGTGCCTGGAGCCAATGCGCAGCGACATAAAAACACAATATCCAGACGTTTATAAACGCTTGCGTGCAAGCCGCCGTAAACGCTCCAAGATGTATACCGGGGCCTGGACCTGAACACGTATATGACGCGTATATGGGAGAACACGCAGAAAACGTGTTCGAGAGTTCGATCACACACCAGTCCAGTACTGTGTGATCTACATGATCACGTCTGGAAAGTGAATACCTATAGGTATATAAGTAGTTATATGGTTCGGAATTGGAGAATGAAAAATGTAATCAGAAAATAGTACTCATGTCATCGATTCGATTATCGATCTAGTACTCGGTCATCTATTGACATACACTACCTTCGTTTCATTCTTGGGTTAAACTAGATCGCGGCATTAACTACCTCCACTTCTTGATTTCATTGCTACCAACCAGTATTTTGTTTTCAGGATTCAAAAATAAGTAGTCGATACATTTATTGGTTGAATAACTTATTGGGAGTAACCTTGTAAACTCTGAGCAAATTACTTGGCTTACTTCAGAATTGACGTATGATTACCATTAACTTCTAAGTATGATTAGATGATACCATAAAATTGTAACAACTACATTCTTCTAAGGTCGGTCAGAGGCCAGGCGGTTCGATGTGGGTGCTTTGTTCACTCACTCGAATTGACTGCCGTGTTGGTCGGTGGTTCAAGCCCTAGTCTGAACGATCGATTTTCACTTGCTATCGTCCAACCCGTGTTAGGAATCACACCTCAAAAGGTAATACCTCATTAATCCTTAGCTCGCACAAGTTTCGACTTCTGAGGGTTCTAAGGCTCGTAGGGGTGCGACAGCTGGTTAATGGAAAAACAGATATTTTTTTAAACTTGTTATCGTTTCCAAGATTAGAGGTACACTGGCGCACGCGTGGACGCATGCTTTCTACCCTTCATTCTAAGAATAACCTCCTTGGAAAACACAACATTAGGGCATTAAATAAGCACATCAAACTCAGTGGTTTATGCATTCCATGCTTCTGTTCAATAGATTTATTGGTATGACCAAGTGTCCAATCAGCACAAAGATTGCTGAGTACGACTGAGGCTGCAAACACACGAAAAACTCACTTGTGATTGAAAATGCACTGAGCACCGGAGAGCGAGGATACGGCCTCTCTTGAATAGAACCTGCGTCCACAAGCGCGCCAACCATCCTTTATGCTTCCACTGCCTGAGGCCAGTAAGCAGAAACATAGAGACTCCTGATCCTAAGATTTATGAACATGTGCTTGTGGGTGGCTATAAACGCTAGATACATACCCATTAGTTATATCTACCGTATTCTGAATCTTAGCACCCAATACGTAAATGTCCTCCTGGAAAACCACGCCTAGAACATTTTCGAGCGAATTCGGACACACCTTACCCCAACGCGCTACGTGATCTTAACGACGCACTGAACAGGAACGACCCCAGATCTGACGAGAGGGGACGCACATGAGGTCGTCGAAGCACAACCAGAGATCACCACACAATCGGCTTCTTACACACACACATATCAGTCCACGACACGCATACACACACTCGTCTTCAGCTATGAACAGATGAGAAGGGAGGTTATCTTCCGAACCCAAGACGTTAGATTACAAGCTCGCTGAAACATACCAAGTGCTGAAGTGACGACTTGAGGACCCCGCCGTAGGGAAGTTTCTATCTCAAGGGACTCAATCTAGATGGGCATGATGGGAGCGTGTCAGAGAATGATGAGTTTGAGCTCCAGAGGCTAACTTCAAACCATATATAAGGTTACATTTTAATCTCGTTGAAGTGCCAATTAGCAGGTTGAGAACCGGTCGGTGTGAAGTGAAAAGGTAGACATGCAATCGAGTCATTGCATGGGAGATGGCTGTGCTGGTAGTATGTTGGGTATACCTTACATATAGAGTCACAAGTCTGAATTTTGTGCTGTCGAACCCAAGAACCTGCGGGCACAAATTGCAGGCACAGAGGATGTCACCATCAAATACGTCTTACCAAGGTGTTCACTACTACGAATTGCATGTACCATCATCCATCCCGAGAGTTTATACGGACACTAGACGAGGAAACACCTACAAAGTAGAAACCGACAAGCTTAGTTGTAGTTTGCATGCTTGGTTTTATTTGATTACTGATAAAGTATACAAAAAGTTATTTTGTTATTCATCATCAAAAATTTATCACTTGTTCTGCTTCTTAATTCTCAAGAGATGGAGTGTTGTTATTTAATTTATGAGTATAATTTTGATTCTGCTATTCGAACTTCCTCGTTGTAAAAACGTCACCCTTTTCTTCTTCCGTAATATGGGTAATAAAGAAGAGACAATTTGTAAATCGAAGTAAATCAATTTTGCCATTCCAAAATTCGCCGTACCATAGAACACAAAATCAATCCTTTAAATTACCGAACCCTCCGTCTCCTAGTTTATTATTCGTTTGAAATTGGTATGAATCATTTTTTTTATGAACAGTGAAGAGATGAATATTACAAGGATTGAAATTATGTCATTCGTTTTCATTATACCAATTGGAAAGTTCGAAAGATCGAAACTGTTAATATGAACATTGTGATGTTTATAATTTTCATTCTGAAATACCATATGTAACTGCTCAAAAATTGGTGAAGAAATCATTATTATCATCCAAGTTTTCTGAAAATACTGCGTATGATACGCATTCCAACAATTTTGTTTCCTGTACTAGTTTTCACAGGTTGATTGATGTCATATCTCTCGATGCTTCGCTGGACTTTTAATCTCCCGCAATCTGAAGAATTAAAAAACCTAAGTCATTGAAGATTTTTTCTATGTGCATTCCCAAGGATATTATCTTCCTGATCTGAACCTGTGCCACAGCTAGTTCGGAGCCGAAATGGAGACATAATGATCCGTGTCTAGCACACTCATCAGCGCATTCGTTGTCTGTATAGATATCAGTATCGATGTCTTTCTTAACTTCATCATTCAGTTTAGAGTAACTTCAGAAACTCCAAAGAGTTTCATAAGAAAACAAAAACAAATCCCACTTTGATGATTTATCAATAACCAACCCTTTGTTTTCCAGTACTTTCATTTACCGAACATCAAATCTTGACTATAAAAACCGACTATATTGATCAAAACGTGTTGTTTCGTAATAATCAGTATCATAGCATTCTCATTCGATTATCATTATCTTTTTTGATGTCAAAGCAGCAAACTTGGACGAGGATGACGACACTATTGTCGTACTGATAGCTGGCATTGGCATTTCACATTTCGTTATCACACAGAATATCTCATATTGTTATTTATTAGATATTATCAGGTATCTATTTTCATAAAGGGAACGTCACTTGAGCAAAAAACTGATAAGTTGATATATCTTCCATGACAATAAAATATTCGACATAATAAAGATAGTCTACAAAGTAAACGGTATTTTTCTTCATTCATCAGCAGAATTGAAATCAATTACCAAAAACGATGTAACTAATCAGTACACATTTGTATTAAAACAGAACCTTCAGAACCGAACAAATTCACAAATGGAAAAAATTAAGTAGGAAGAAGTATGGGCTTACTTCAGTCGTTAGGTTCAGATTTGCTAAGTTACTTCTAGGTGCCACCAGGACATATTAATGTGAAAGCCTCAATATAGATATATCCTATTCATGGAGCATTACACGTCATCAGTTAATCAATTACTTAAAGCATACTGAGAATGTATAGTAGCAATACCAGATCTTCTTGTGGAAGGGTAAAACGCTTTCTATCACTCATACGTCAGCGGAAGGCAGGCTACTCCTCTCGTTAGGCAGACGTTCAGTGTTTAGTATGCGTTAGACATATACTGTTGATTGTTAAAATCTATCCAGCAAGCACATGGCTTAAATATGATGATACTAATTTTGTGTACGTACATTATCGGTGTCATTATTTATTCCTACAAAAGTAACAATTGGCTTATGGTAGCCAAAGTAATCAATAAACGATTTTAATGAAAAATAATCTTTCTTTGCATTATCATATTATTAAACATTAAGATTAAACATTAACACAAGTAATAACCCAAACTTTTCTCAAGTTAAACAATTTCAATATCGAATAGTTCAATTCAAACGACTTCTGTCGTTTTTATTTCTATTTCATATTTTTTTTTTCAGATTGAACAATCAATGGCATTTCAAAAACATTCTACTTTATTTAAAATTTGTCTTATCATTTCGATATACGCTACAATTAGTCACAGGATAAACTTTTGTTTCGATAAAATGTTTTTCATAAAGACGTGAGTGATATCATTGATAAAATTGCAAAAAAAAAAAGATTTTTCACTTTCAGTAGCCTTTTCTGAATCTGTTAGTGCTTACCCACCTAAGCATAATAAATTTTATTAAATCAGGTTTTAAAAATTTTCTGTAATTTCACTCGAATATTGTTTATAAAAAAGTGATAGTGTGAGTAAACGCAAATTCTATACAATGTTGTCGATAAATAGTTTCCATTGGAATCCTCATTGCACTCACTCACACTTCTAATGACATACATGACATACCAAACAAGTGTTTGTTAATATTAACTAGGAAATCAATGACAACAAAAAATTATATTTTCAGCCATAATGAAGAGTATTTGTCATTCGGAGCTATTTCAATCAAAGTGGTTTATGGTTCCAGAAGTATTCATATCGACCACATATTTATACCGGAATTTCAATCACTTTTCCTTCCTCTATTCTGTTACCTGATAGCCAATTCGACAACCACATATATTAACTTATAAATTAGATGTTCCTGCTACGTTGTTAGACTATTCACATAATAACCCAATGAATATGAAAGTGGGGCTCATTTCATTTTCTTCGACTCAACTTATAATATACCGGGTGTCCCACATTTTATGTGACAGGCAATATCTGGTTTGTTGAAGGAGATACACAAAAATGTTTCATACAAAAGTTTCAGGAGTTCATGAGAGCTATATTTTGATATAATTTTTAAATATACA
>WOGM01001364.1:0-10083 GCA_015342125.1 Leptinotarsa haldemani | reverse complement strand
TTGGAAACACCTGTTTCATGAACAGTATGATCCAGTGTTTATCAAACACGAGATGGTTGTTGGAATACCTAAAAAGGGATACATACATGGAAGATATCAATACTAGTATTTCTAGTATGAAAGGTGCTTTAATCAAAGCGTTCGCAGAAGTTATCAAGGAATTGTGGTCAGAAGTTTCATCTGATAGAGTAATAAACACTGCCTACTTCAAAAGTCAGATTCACAGACTTGCCCCTCGATTCATGGGATCTGATCAAGATCAAGACTCCCAGGAATTCCTTCGATATCTTTTAGAAGATTTATATGAGGACCTCAATGAAATTACTGGATGGAGATGAAAAACCAACCTGTTCGAAATGCAAGGAAAGAAGAAAATACACAAAGTCCCTATCAATCCCTAAGTTTCCCCGTATTTTAGTATTTCATTTAAGAAGATTATCTCCAACGGAATGATTCAGAGGCAAATTGAATATTGCCGTTGACTTTTCTTTAGAAGGATTAGATATACAACGGGCATTAAACAGCATATTGCACACACCCTTATAGTGGCACGTGGAATAAATACAGTGATCCACACATGTCCCCAATTTCACCAAAATCGCTTAGTGAGAAAGCATATGTCCTCTTTTATGAACAGAAGGGAACAAAGCAACACTTTTGAGGTGTTTTTTTTTCTTTTTCTCTTTTAATTAGCTAAATTCTGTTAATTGATTTGTATTTCATGATTCTTCTGATAATAAATTAATATGAAATGTACACGAAATTATCTAAACTTAAGAAAAGTTTATGCCTTCAGTAATCAAATAAATCTGGTGACTGGTGATATGAAAAATAAAATGAACTTCTTCAAATCATTTTTTGTGTATCCTCATGCATTAATATCTAGTGCTGGGGTACATGAAATTTCGCACATTTCAATATGAAGACTTTCACAAACACATACATGATCGATTATAGTCGCTTTGCATAAAGATGATCCATCAAAACGGATAAAATTTTGTGAGATGTTACTGATATTCAAAGATCTCAATTTAAAACAAAATGTACATATGAAAAACACTTCTGAGGTGAAGAAATATTCAATTGCCAGAAAAGGTCATTTATAGATCATCAATTTTCAATTTGTATTTATGAAAAAAGGTTGAAACTCCGAAAAATATTCGCCTGATGACAACTTGAAGTGAAAACGTGAACAGTTTGCTTTTAAACTTATCTCAGAATTGTTCGTATTCTAGATATTGTATACTTGAAAATGGACAGAGATTTGTTCGGTAACCAGATCTCACTTCCTTAGAATGTTTCCAACGGAAAATCAATTTTATACTATTTCTTATTTTTTTTTATTAATTTCATTTTAGAAAGTGTTTGTGCCTGAAATTGCCCATATATTCTTGTTTGTCAAACACTCTGAGGTGAGGTTTATGTATTTCATCACGCCTTGTTTAAAAAAAAATAATACCTCAACTGTTATTTGATACATTCAATATTTTTGGCAAAATTTTTACTTGAATAGACGCAAAAGGATACAATAATTATTTCATAAGTGGTTAGACGGAATAACAGATTTTTTTTAAACAGAGATATTTGACGAAACTTAATCACATTGAATAGTTGAATCAGAAAATTGGATAATATTCAAGGTGCACAAGGTGCTCTATCTGAAGAAATAAAAAAGTGATATAGTTATTACGAAAGGCACAAACAAATACTTTTTTTAAATACTCTATGAAATAATGTTGGTTTTCTCTGGAAGGAAAACCACCATACCTTTTGTGAATCATGCCTCTTATCTTGTTTTGATTAAAGGATAATACATACTAATTTATATCTTAAGAATGATGACAGATAGGTAATAGGACATGCTTCACAAAAGTGATTTTGAAGCAGATTTCAAAAATAGTATAACATTTAATTTGAAATTTGCAAGTTGATGTATATTACATTTAGATGTGACATTTAGATCGTACAAGTGTATCAAAAAGAGAGATCAGATTCATCAATGAGCAAATAAAAAATATTAAGGCAAATAGAGAAACCAAAACTCTGACACCAAATTGCATTTCCAACATAATTGTTGTCACCGATTCGTTAGAACAAGCTACCCGCTTACCCACGAATCTCAAATATTTCGATTTTAACTGAAACACGGTTTCGAAAATCATCTAGAAACGTTTATTGCTGCAAAACAGTTACGAATTACGATCAGAATGATCAAAAATTGTACAAGGTCAACTGACAACTTCTAACTTCTCTAAGTACTTACAGTGACAACTTGCCAAATCTGAATATACAGATTGATCATAAAAAATGTCTCAAACAGTTGTGAAGGGATTTATAATAATTCCGGATGTCCCTAAGTAATCCAGGGAGATGACGGAATGGTTGCTCAAATAGTAAAATGGGGAGCATGTTTATTGAAAACAGAAAAAAAAACTTGTCATCACCATTGTCCATCAAGTAAATTGTATACCAATTAACAGTATGAAGATCATCATTAAAAGAGGTGACAATAAAGTTTCTAAAATCATGATATTTTTTTCATTTTAAGGTTTAACAGGATAGTACCCACTGTGAGAGCAGGTAGTTTGAGCCCAGAGGCCAGATGATCGATTTTCACTGTCTATCGTCCAACCCGTGCTAAGAATTGCACGATAAAAGGTAAAATCTCGTTAATCCTTTGCTCGAACAAGTTTTGTAGGGGGGCAACAGCTGGTTACCGGATATTTTACATATTTTATTACAGATTTTATTACAGATTTTTTACATAATTAAATTTGGGTGAATCAATTTCACAAGAAATCGTCATATGATCTGAGACCATATGATGTATGATGAGATATGCCCTGGATTATTTACAACTGAAAGGTCTATAGTAGTGTTTGGTTGACATTGGCTATTTCAATTTTAAATATATTATGAAAATACTTTCCACTGATTAGTATATTATATTTAAAAAGAAAACTTATAGTTATTTAACTGAGTTGTCATATTCATTAATGCACTTAAGTATCATTAATGTACCTTTGTGTGAATTGAGAATTCTGATAATTTTTTGCGATAATAGATAATCGCTACTACTACTATTGTTTATTCTTATACATACCTTTATTTTAAAGAACACGGTGTTATGATTTTCAATGTTCATAACACTTAGCAACGGTTTCATAAAATTCTTTTTCAGTTTTGTGAGAACATCAACATAGTTTTTTTCGGTGTCCAACAATTCCTTGATAACAAAATCCCGTTTTTCCACAGTTGGAGGTTGCTGAAAAATACCAGTAGAATGGTCGTGTCAGCATAGAAATTGAAGATAAAGAAAATAATATATCAAATGATACCTCTACTGCTGTACAAGCTGGGAATAAATCTTGATAAATTTCTTCTTCGGTTACATCAAAAGCACAACCTTGATCAACAAATCCTCTTGCTTTTACTGGCAGTTGACTAACAAAAAAGCCATGCAAAATAAAAAAAACATTCAACATATCATTACTGTGTAAAGTGTTCATTATATAAGGTAAACTGTATGTGTATACAACAACTAGTGAAGAATATCAATATTGTATCACAAGAACTAGTGAGTTATTGTAGTGATAATGGTTTCTAAATTAATACACCATATTCGATTCCGGCTCAAAAATTGAAAACCAAGTAACAATTTATATCCAACTATCAAAGAAAAAACTATAGGGAACAAAGAGAGTATGAAGTTTCTGGGAGTTATGCTCGATTGGAAACTCTGTGTGCCCCATTTTAGAACTAGAAGTACAAAAGTTTTTTCGGCCGACTGGCCAGAACCAATCTATACCTCGAGTCACCTATCTTCAATATTTGCAATAATTTAAATTGGATTTCAAATGTATGTGATATCAATTCCACATTTATGTGATAAGCACCTATATTATTTTTTAACATAGTTAACCCTGGAAATGGTTTTGAACTGTTGGGTAATAAATGCTATTATTATTATAACAACACAGTCTGTTTTAAACTCAGAGAAATCAATTATATTACAAACAGTTTAGGAGACATGGTATCAGATATGATGAGAATTCTATATTTTCTAAATTCAATTTGTTTTTACTGTGTAATTTCATCTATCATTTTTTAATTAATTCGTTAGCGTCACTCATTTTGTAGTTTATTTTGACAACATTATGTATGATCTTCAGAGATGAACAAATATTTATTTAAATATCTATAACTCAAAAATTTACCAGTTTTATTCTACTCTGGATGGAAATTTTGATATCATTGATTAAATTATCAACTATCAAGAATGACATAGATATCGATTTTTTTTTCTAAAACATCCCAAAAATACTTTGCAATTGTATGACATGAGCCCAGCCAAGTATGACTTGGAACTATTCAATTACTTAATATATTATATCATAACTTATTTCTTTTGAAATTCAGATTTTTTTTAATTCACAATTACAGAAACAACTATATGTTTTTTAGCGAAATGCACATATTTATATTCATCCAGCACAATTACTTATTTGAGAGCTGTTTGAAAAAGTTTTAACGAGTTTAAAAACTTGGTAAACGCTCACCATAACCACGTGTCATAAAAGAATAAAATAATGCAAAATTCGAGTTACAAGAACATAAGCCTTTCACGGCCGGAGATACGATTAAAGAGAACAAAAGTCGGTCTAATAGGCCGTGGTTGAATGCAACCTGAAGTACCAAACGTTTTGCCTGCTACTGCGGCAGACATGATCACTTACCACCACTGATATCACATCATCATTTACCACTAGTGATGTCTGCCGCAGTAGCGGGTGAAACGTTTGGTACTTCAGCTTCCATTCAACCACGGCCTACTAGCCCGGATTTTGTTCTCTTCAATTTGTAAATTAAATGTAAAGCAAAAACAGTGACTGAAACAAAAAAAATATTCTTTCTTTGCTCCAGAAACTTGAAAATCATAACTAGGGTAACACTAATATTTTCAGAATTCAATGTGCTATACTGTGGTGAATTAATATACTTTACGTCAACATCATCGTCCAATTCATTCATTTCCTTAAAAACATAATTTTGATTTCATTTCTTCTGTGATTTGAACTGAACTTTTGTCTCTGGATTCATCTAATTGCATGTTGCCAATGGATATTGTGTAGAAACAGAAAGTGATTCCCAGTTTTAATGTCAATATGAAAGCTTGGCTTCATCATAAACCTCTTTTTTTTCTTTAGTGAAACTCAACTTCTGGCTTTGGTATCATCTGATTGCCCGTTTGCAATGAATACAATGTAGAGATAGAAAGTAGTTCCAATTTTGACGCTGACGTGGCATTGCAACAAACCTCTATGGGGACCCTCCTTCATTGTGGTGGAGTTTTCAGACATATTAAAAATAAACTAAACTCTCTCCAGCGAGAGTGACCGAAGAAACATGACTTAAGAATCAATCAAACACAAGCTTCAGTTTTGTATACTGTTTGTGAAAATCTCACAATAAAATATTTTTCAATATTTTGGAATTTTTTTTTGTCTCTGACTTGAAAAATTACATCTAAAATTATTTACAATTCATGAATTTAAAAGTGGTTCAAACATA
Organism: Leptinotarsa haldemani; assembly: GCA_015342125.1. NCBI lineage: Eukaryota > Metazoa > Arthropoda > Insecta > Coleoptera > Chrysomelidae > Leptinotarsa > Leptinotarsa haldemani. The sequence goes on along the minus strand of WOGM01001364.1, from coordinate 4,512 downwards.
TACAAAGAAATATTCATTTCTTCAGTGATTTTTTGGTGATAGTGTTAAATATAATTTTCGAATTTACAAAGCAAGAAAACAATGTCAGGTATACTCGTGTATCCATAGGATTAAAGATAAAATATTCCACTAAGAAAACAAGTTTGTCTTTTCTAATAACAAATCTTTGATTATTCAGCAAAATGCCATTACTTAGCCTTTGAGAAAAGCAAACCCTTAATTCAATACTATAAATTGAACACAATTACACATATGATGTAATAACTATTTATCCCTAGTTAGGCGAGGGGGTGGCGGGTGAAATCAAGCTTGTTGGTACCTCGCCATTCTAGTAGCACCTCAAATAAATTTCAACCAACTTATATATGAATAATTTCGGTGCTGCTTGAAATATAGCACAGGGGTGACACGGTTGAAGATGAATAAGATGAAAAAGGGAAGAAGTATCGACAATCATCTTTCTTAAAATCCGAGGCATTACTAAACATCGATAAATGGCTCAGATACAAAAGAGGGCACAAAGCTTTAAGAAGCATTCCTTAAAACATTGTGCTAGGATCTACTGTTTTGTGTATATCAGCGACCTGGACTGGAGTCCAGTAAAATATTTTATGGTTCTCCATTAATAATATTTATGTTAGCAATACACAGTTTCTCATTTACAACACAAAATCAAGAACAGTTGAAAATATTCAGAACAGAGATACATTTAGGAGAAATGACTCTAAGAGAAATGTCATACTATTGAATTTCTAGGTATAACTATGAGTGATACACCTGATTGGGAATGTCACATAAGTAATACAGCAAAAAACTGAACACTAAATTTTATCTAAGATGTATTCAGAGAGTGTTTGATAAATGTTCTGAAAAATTATTGTTTTGGGGAGTATATCGTCTTCAGCACAAAAACTATCTGTAGTCCAGAAGAAAAGCATAAGTGCAATGTTAAATAAAAATCAGAGAGAATCATGCAGACCTCTTTTCCCCAAATTAAATATACTTTCACTATTCGGCAATATTGATTTTTTTTTATTATATACATAAAAACATGAACAGCATTCCCTGTCATAAGATATACTCCCGGTTTCTGGGAGTACTACAGTAATACCCTGGAGTATTTCTGAACACAGTGGATAATGGCATTAGTGAGATGGAGAAAAGAAGGGGACCAAGGAAATTTCCCTGAAATACACCCCTTCTGAAAATGGCCCTTTCTGTTCAGAAGCCTGACCAGATGTTATTGTGAAGGGGTATCAGTTGTTCAAGGTATACCACTATAAAGTCAGCAGGCACCGCAAGACATTTGAGCAAACGGAAGATAAGCCCATGTGATATTGTATCAAATGCCTTACAGTAACTCATCCAGGCCATCGAGACGACAATCATATACTGTATCGAATCCTGCATTACACATCTATCGATGACCAGGTTGTCTTACATCTTTAATTCTCAGAAATCGAGATACCTCCGTTTGTGGGGATAAGAATGGTCCGCTCCTCGACAAACCTATCCGGAACCGGCTTCCTTCAACCATGAGTTTATAACTGTGGCCAAATGATTGTGGGTGCTCAGTAGATTCATCAACCAATAAGTATTCGGCCCACTTGGGACAGCAGCAGCAAATTTCTTTGAATCCACAAGGGCTCTACTAACGTCATCCGAAGATAACGGGTTATGCAATTCATCACGCTTAGGCTGCCGAAGCTCTACCCAGAAAGCTTCTAACCGCGCTAGGACTGGCGTGTCTAGGTTTGGTGATTGTGAATGCTCATACATGTCCTTCCAGGAGGTTTCCACCCGATCAGCGGTCGGCGGATTATCCACAACCCACGGAGGCTCTTGAAATATGCGAAATTTAAGGTTTTCCGCAATATTTCTCGCTCATCTCACTAGTGACTTTTTAGCAGCCACTGGCATCATTATCCTCTTACAGCAGTGCTGCTTAGTGCTCAGTAGCACAGCATGACTCAAAGTGTGATGGGCACTCGACGTTTGGAGGCTATCCGCCGCACAATGTGCATGAAAGATCTGTTGGTCGCCCTGCAGTCCATCATATACAGAATAAGATGCCTGTTGCCTCGTTGACTTGATTTTAGCTTCTCTCTTGTAAACCTGTTGATCAATCTTTCAAATCACAAAGTCGGGATTCCGTTCTTTTCCGGTTAACTGAACGTCGTTGTACATGTCGGTGTTTATTTTCAATCAAGAACTTCATGAACCACCGTATCCAATCGAGCCAGTTGTGGCTTCAGGAATCTAATGTTGTGGAGCGTCCTGCGTGTGCCGATTATCTCCACATGATGCAGGTCTCCTTTCCAGCTATGCCAACAGGTGGCAGATCTGCCACTTCCACTACTTTGTTATCATATATATGAAAGATCAATGTCAGAAAGATTAATGAGGCTCAATTCTCCTAATATTAATTTTATTTTTTTTTTGTGAATGTTTTGGGGACTTCAGAATTTGAGGTTTATTTATGTAGACCGTCTATTTCAAATAGCTGTAGAAAGCTGACTTATGTAGTGAATATGCAGTTAAATGCACATCAGCAATAATTTAAAATATTCTTTCTATTATCACATAGACCAACTGACAGGATTTGCCAAATAAAGTAATGATCTGGAATATTTGAATTGCAATAAATTTTAAATTTATAAACATAAATCTTTACCTTGCAATAATCGAAAATCAAGCTACTACAAAATGATTAGATAAAATAGTGATAAAATAAAATTATACTTTCTAAATTAGAAATAAAAAAGCAAGCATAAAAAAGTTCTATAGGATTTTTCGAAATCTGACAAAAAGGAATATGGAAAAATCCACCTTGTGAAATGAAGGATATAGACGTGTTTGAAATGAAATTTTTTCTGTATATAATTCAAGTGACTTGCAAAAATAAAACACTCTTGTAACAAAAGTAATTTTTTGTGGAGGAATCACATAATTTTATCAGACTTTTCTTGGGCTATTCGCCTTCCACAATAAAAATTAGTATTGAAGAACTTTATACAGAGTACAACGCGATGACCGTCGGTTAGTTGTATTTTGAGAAATACTAGGATTCATATCCTGAAAATTGGCAAACACGAAATCCCTAACGCCGCCGCTGATCCAATTCGACGAAGGGACCTACCTCTACCTGAGCATGACACACGCGCGGTAAACTAGAAAAGTCTCGATCAAAGAACCCAACGTCGAAATATCGCGAATTCTATAGATACCCCGCTCTTACTATAAAAGAGCGAGTTCCCTTGCCAGAAGGGAAGTAGTAAGAAAGTGTTCGAAGTCTTAAGAATGCGAATATTCTAAGTTAATTATAGTCAGTGCAGTAGTTGTGTGAATAAAAAATGTCTAAGTATTGCTAGTGTTGTTGTTTTATAAACGAACCCCTAGTAAATATCGTAACACTATTAAAACTCAATTCACCATCTTTTCGAGTTACATCAACAGGAGTCATTACTGAATTAGACGTCACGAGAAGCACTCCAGCAAACTGTAACCCTTCCAATAAGTGCCATCGTCACCAGAACCTGGAATTCAAGATTTATCAACCGCATCAATAGCAGCATTTTCAATCTGTAGAAAACCGACGGCATCCGTAGAGGCATCATCTATTCCCTGTGGTATTCGGAATGAATCAAGCCGTGCTAAAACGTCACTTCGTCAGCGGTCAGAAACCAATCGAGTTGATTGAAATCCCAGCAGTGATCGAGTGACCGGTGGAACAAAGTGATTTTATCGACGACGGCGTCAAGGCCAATCTGTTTTTATGCTACCCCGATAGCTGAGGAACCGTTAAACGCTAGCGAGAAGAAATACCGGATAAATGTTATGTTCGCAAGGGTATTTACAAGGGTTTATACCCTTACAATGAAATACTAGATTAATCCCGACAAGGGGCATAGATGATTATCATTCGATACAACGCATTCCCTATAATTATGTTTGTAGTCTATTTGTGCAAGTGGAGAGCAATATGATACATTAATTATTTCAGCTGGTTAATACTGCATACATTCTAATTGACGTATTACAAAAACACTTTATTGTGAGGTTTTCACTAAATACTTTTACAAAAACGCAACACGTGTTTCGCCATACAATGGCTTTTTCAAGCGTGTCTTTTAAATCACTATTTAGTGAAAATCTCACAATAAAGTGTTTTGTAATACGTTAGTTATGGATTTTCATCAAGTATCGGCCGATTCCATCATTTACATTCTAATTGAATGAAAGTGAAAGAGAACTTGACAGTCTCTTCAAGTCCGCTTAATCGGGAAGGAAAAACGTTTCTTTTCCTGATATAATCATTGACGATCATTGACAACTTAAATCAGTAAAATATCATAAAATATCCTACTTCTTTTTATTTCATTCTGAACTGTTATATGTTATTCTACTTAGGAAGAAGATTAATCTTCCTCTTAGAAGATGATCACTTGGTGATCGAAACACGTGTCGAGGTGTCAAAAATAACGATTTGGTGTTGGGAAAAATCTCCAGTAA
>WOGM01001363.1:0-10079 GCA_015342125.1 Leptinotarsa haldemani | reverse complement strand
ATATAAATTATATATAAATAACGAACTTGACTTATCCATGGGAACGTTGCCGGGCAAGTCATTCCTCGATGTTTTATTTCATTGTAAGTATAATTGACATTGACAATGCAAGATGGTTAGTGAAAGATATTGCATCATTTTTATATTTTTCTTTGAATTGTCATGATTCTGGGTGAGCGAAGTAACTGAAAAATTACACTTTTTAAAAGTGATATTCAGGCATTACATTTGAAACGAGCCACCGTGAATAATTTTTGGTACAAAGATTTTCAGGAAAAATAAAAAACACGTCAACCATAGTATACAGGGGGACACATTTTGTCAAATTCATATTTGATGTTACTTCCCCTATCGCACTCCCAGAGCATGTCAATTTTTTCAAATGGATCACCATATATCGTTTCGCAGCATTAGATGCTCCATGATGAGCAGATTTCAACAAAGTATAAAACAAATGGTCTGAATCTTATGGTTCGGGAGCTACGAATTATTTGAGTAGAAAAAAAACCACCCTGAATAACTATTGGAACAATGATTTTCAGGAAAAATAAAAAACACCTCAACAATAGCATACAGGGGGACACATTTTGATATATTCAGATTTGATCTACCTATTATGAAACTCATTATGAAACGCAAAAAACTGATATCTGGATTATTCTAAAATGCATCGTCGAATATGTAAGTATGTTCGAATTAGGGAAATAGCACTTTTTCATGACTTTCTTCCCTCCCCCAAGGGGAACGAAACAAAAATATTCGCTGATTTTTTGAAAATGTTTAATGTGATGTAGTTCATGTTATTGTAAATAGGAATTGACTAGGTGATAAATCCCAAAAATTGATAATCGATCGTTAGTCATGAACCCACAACCACCTAAATTGTATTCATTGATTAAATTACACAAAGATAACTACCCGATAAGACCGGTAGTTTTTTTCGTCACAGCTCCTTCAGTTAAAATATCCGAAAAACTCATTTCAATTATTCAGAACCACACCAATTCAGTTTGAGGGTTTCATACCATTTGATCAATGGACTTCAAGATATTACACTCCCGGATAATGTCAAATTGATTTCATTAGATGTAAAGAATCTGTTTTCCAGTATTCCTCCGAATGAAATGATTACTCTGGTGGAGAATCTACTGGACGAAAACTAAAATGAAATATTAGACTTGCTTACGGTATGTTTGTCACAGAATTATTTCCAATTCAATGAAACTTTTTACTCAACCTGCAAACATCTCATAATGGGAAACCCATATTCTGACAGAGATTTTCATGGACGATTTGGAGAAAGGAATACACAGTAACCCACTGGTAAGAAGTTTCGTGTATTGGATGATTTACACAGAAAAACTTCTATCAATCCTCAGATTACTCTGTATTATAAGCAATAAGACTCGAAAAACATACTAAGCTTCACAGTCAGAAGTTCGTAGTTTATGATACTCTCTGTGATGACTGAAAACATAACAAATGTAGCTTGGGAGATGTTACAATCCATGATTTAACTTCGAAAGTTAGCTGTGAAGGTTTTTACCAACCAAGAGCTTCACTGTTGGTTGAATTGATCGAATGCCTTTCTATCCATGATTAGGGTTGTGAGATGAGAACAGAAAGCAGTCTGGAGACGCATCTTGATAGTTTTCAAAGTCTCCAACTATTATTAAGTTCAACATGTAGAAAAGGAATTCTGACATCACCCAAACTCTTTGAAAAACTGGATTGTTTCTATATAAAGAAACGAATATGAAAACCTTACAAAAATGACATCCAAATTGGTAAACCCCCCTTGACAAAAGTGACTAAATTATTCTGCATATAAGTTGTTGGTCTTTCAATTTTGCAGTGGTCTTTATAGTTTCTCACTTTTTTTGTATCAGTTAATTAATGGACCTCCTTTGCCAGAATACATTTTTTTTTTGGTTTGCAAAAGTAGTGAAAATGTTATTATCCTTAAGTCTTTACTGTGTACGTTTCCAATTGATGAAAATATGTCTTCTATAACACACTCAAAGAGAACAAAAATCATTTCATCATTAGACAGTCATGCGGCTCTAAAACTTTTGAAATTCCTAGGATCATGAAGAAATAAATACGATGAGAAAGCTGGAGTCACAATGAAAATGGAATCCAATATTTCTCTGCCATGTCGAAATTCAATCCAAATTCGTTCACTGGAGTATTATATACAACTGTTCATTCTTTATTTGATCTGACCTTTGATGGTGTCCATAAAAGTAGGCCTCTTGAGGAACTTATGCGCTCAAGAATGGAAACTTTAGACAATGTGAGTGAGTAGGTTCGAAATGAATCAGATTGAACAGTTAGATTGGAGAGTGTCATTCCCACTGCGGACTACTTGCTTTTTGAATGCCAAGCTCAGATATGCAAATGCTAAAATTGCTGAAACTAAACTGTATACAAAGAATATTTCCTATACACCCGATTTTTTTCGGGTAAACAAGTACGTTATCTATGCCATTATCATTCTTAAAGTTATCAGTAGAACAAAAAAATTATTGGCTCTTAATAAACAATCAAGAATGTACTGGTCCCAAAAAATCTCAGTGTTGGCCCTTTTGCCAAAATTTATTGAGTACAACAACAATTATCATGAAACTACCAAACTGGAAGTAGTTTCGTCAGTGGTTTCATCGCAAATATCAAAACAACCCGCCGATTTCCGTAATTTAACGTCCAATTACTCAAATCCTCTTTGTTCGTACGTCAATTAAACTCGTCGGACGATGCTCCTTTGTGAGGATGTCACAGCTGTCTGTATCAATAATATTTGTTCGATCTGTCACAGCCGCCTTTCAACGATATAAAGATTGTCCGGTGATGTTGTGGGCCTGCATTGTACACCGAAATGAAGTATCGTATCACGATTTCCTTTAGACTATTAAACAAGATGATGAAGTATAAATTTGAACGGCGCTCTTTGTCATCTAGAGTGAGAAAGCTGGGTTGTATTGTCAGAGTTACAAAATATTTCCAACAATGAATCAACGCGTTACTTTGGGTGAAGTGTTGATTACAGGGGAGGATGTGGATGGAAATATTTACTGCCTACTGTGGGTGTGAAAGTAGAAAATGATTGTGACAACAGCTCAACAGTGGGAAGTGTATTTATTTCTGGCTATTTAGAAGCAGTAAAAACAAAAACAATTTACAAAACTGAGTGGCGGTGAAATGGAATTAAATAGATCAAAAGATTCCACAAACTCATTGCAGTAATCTGCAATAAGGTAGGTAATTCTTATACCCAACTCCCTCTTTAATTGTTCCTTTCATCAACATCCACCTTAGAAATGAAAACAATATCATTTTTCTTGTGACACACAAAATGAATGCTTGTCAGAGTGTATTTTCATTTTCTCGCTTCATCTGATTCTCTTCCTCATTCGTCTCCTCATCGATCAAGATACGGGAAAGAAATCTAGAAATATATCAATAATAATGGTGAATCTGTTCGATCATTAGATCTTTATTTTCCAGATTTGTAGAGTTAGACTTTGACCCATTGAGAATTAATTTCTTAACCACTTCTGAAGTATACACATAGAGCTTCAATCACCAGAACAGGGAACAACAAAAGAAGTTGACACCGTTTGAGGAATATGGTGGATCTGTCTAATCGTTTGCTTCATTCTCCGAATCTTATTTCTGATATTTTTTACGTGCCAGCTCTGAAATGTTAGCTATTTAGCCTTTTTGATATGTCAATGATAGTTATTTGATGTTTATCAGTTAAGAAAGAGAGAATCCGACATTTTTTTGAAAAAAAAGTAGCAAGAGTGCCCTTTTCAGGTTCTTGAGTTCTTTTTATTTCATCTCTGATACTTTATTATTTGTTGAAATCTTGAACATGGGAAAGAAGTCAGTTGACGAAAATGTAAGAAAAGTTGTACAAAAACGATCTAAAAGAAATTATAACGATACCATTGGTTCATATTGGAGTGGTTTTTTTCTGGAAAAGACTTTGAAGTAAAGGAAAGCCTTAAATTGCAAACGTTTACTATATTCGTAGCCCGTAGAATAAACAAAGACAGGGCATCCATGAAAAATAGACCTGAGGATATCCAAATGCGGTTCCTGTGGGGTTGCTAAAGAAACCCATTGAAATAACATACTTATTGATATTGTCCTACGAAAATCATATAATGTTGCATATACTATGAAAACAAGCCACTTGTTTTACAGAAAAATACTTGAATTAGTGAAATGAAACCAAGGTTGATTTGCCATCTGTTCTACGAATTGAAGAGCCCAAGAAATTAAATATCGCAATTAAGGGATAAATACACCACTCCACACAGACACATACACAATTCCTTCAAAAAACAAACTTGTTTTTATACAAATAAACCGAGTACTATAAGTCTCATGTGTTTACCTAACTCAAGTATTGAATAACAAAGGGATTTAAGATGAACTCAACTCGAGTCATCAACGTCTTTCTTGTGTATTGATGGTTCGTTAGTGAGTCTCACAGCTGCACATCTTCATGGGCATTTCTTGGCGTATTAAGAACATTTTGAATGCAAATTGAATCATCAGTAATGAAGGATGCTACTTTACGAGTCTATGGGATGTTTTTATTTATGCTTCTTATACGCATTGATTAAGATTTTACAGACTTCAGACAACCGCTGCTAATCGAGTCGATTAAGACTTTTAATGACATTTTCTCATCAAGGTTACGCTATACAGGGTATAGCGTTATACTAGATGTATATGTCTTAATATTTTCTTTGCTTGAACCTTAGAACAAATAAGCTGATAGTCCTTTGTTTGGTTTGGATTGATTTTATAGAATAGTCAATCGAAATAGCATATAAAGTTAGATCTGGTTACACAGCAGGACAGTAAATAATGAAAAATACCAGTTATCCCCAGCAATCAATCCTATACAGTTATAGGATACCTTAATGAAAACAAAAGTTTTTCTAGGCATCAATACATTAATATTATCGTATATATTAAAAAACCACTTTATTCACTATTATTTCACTGAATAGTTTTACAAAAACGCAACACGTGTTTCGCCATACAATAGCTTCTTCTGGCATGTAGAAATACACAAGTAAAAACACATGAAGATACAAAATACAATAGTCAGAAGTTGTTAGTTGTACCAGTCTCAAATCAAAATTCACTAATAATCTTGTAAAAACTAAAATTATTCAATATATAACAGTTATATTACTTGAAATAATAAACAATTTAATGAATTTATAAAAAATACGCAACGAGAAATTCAAATAGGTATAACCTAATGAATCTACTAATTGACAAACAGACCTGACAGAAATTGTGGAAAAAGAGGAGTATATATTTCATATTAAGATATTTGATGAAATAATATCATGAACATTTACAACAAATGTAAAATATAAAGGAACGGAGGACTGGAAGAAAATGCTTCTGAAAAAAGGAAACTCGACAGAATATTGAACCAAAGTATATCTACAAATATAATGCCAGCCTGATACTAAAAATATAAATGAAGTAGGGTTTTTAAACAGTATAAATGAAGAATCATCACAGAATGTACTTTACTATCCTTTACTATACAATTTTGAAAACAACAGAAGAAAATACATACCCACAGTCGACAGATTCATTGACATGTTATTGGATGATTGCAGCAAGATCATGAAGTTTTGACGGAATTAGAAAATGAACAGATTAATTGGACGGAAAATGATCTATGTGTGATCTATATGTGTAATCTGGAGAAGCACCTCCTAAACCTGACAAAAAGGTATCTCATTTAAATAAATAGTCAAACAATTAAAAAAATATGAAATAGTAGCAACTATTTGCAATTTGCAAAAGAGTTTATTGGATAACAAAAGAAAGAAATATTTTCAAAATGACTATGGAAAACGAAAGAAAGTCAAAAAGCATAACGCGAGAAAATAAAAGAAAGAAAGATTACTATGATTACTAACACCAGCCGATAGTACCTACAGTTTCTAGGTAATAATGATGTAAATAATAATATTAATATTTTATCATTCACTTGACAACATGAATTGTATGGGATTCGTCAGATAGGTACACAAAAATAATAAAAGTAATTTATCGAATAAAATTCCATGAGAAACATGAACGTGTATATATTGTCAACTTCCGGGTTTCATTCCTTGTTCTGTATTTTTTATTCTGACAAGGATAATTTTCACGACGTTTCAGCAAAGTCTCATTTGCCATCCTTCAGTGATGTTTGGTTTTGGACAGCATAAGATGGCAATAAGATGGCATAAGACTTTACCGAAACGTCGTGAAAATGATCCTTGTGGGGATCAAAAACACAGAACACGGAATGAAACCTGGAAAATCAACCCATCATACCATGTCCGTGAGATAACATACTTGGCAGAATTATGAGTCAGTATTTTTTAAAAAAGTCCACACATGCATGGGTACTACATTCTTTCGCAATTCTTCTGATGACTATTTTTTGTATCAAGGGGACTTCATGAGCAAAAGTCGACCATTTCCACAAAAAATTACAAATAGTAGGCATGTCTCTTTTTGTGCGTACTGAACAGTAATAAGGTTACGCTAATTCAGGACCGTTCGCGGATTCTCAAGCATGTACACCAGTTTATTCATTAGAAACATATATGCAGTGATTTCTGAAATTTTGGTTATGATCGTAATGAATATTATCAGAGTTACCATTATTGGCCGCTCAATTCGATTGATCCCGTGTTTGTGCAATGATCACTAACGACAATATAATTATAGCGCTTCATTATAAACCCTGCAATCCTGTAGTGGATCCTGTAATGCCTCGAAAACCATCGGAAGTCCAGCCGCAAGCAGCTGAAATCAATCGATAGACGGGCAATACAAAAGTACTTAAAACTTCGCTAACACCAAACAAACACATCAATAACGGTCCATATCGCAAAGGTAAATAAATACCCTTCATTGGATGAATTAGTGCAACTAGAACGCATTCATCATGAGCAATCATTCTCAATGAAGAAAATAAACAATTCACATTGTTGTTCGTAATTGAATTACGCTCATCTAATAATACCCACATTGTTTCAGTGATTTAACCGGGTTAAAATATGTAATTGAAACGAATAATACCCACATGTAACCCACCTAGGTCGGTCATCCGTCTTGTTCCAGACTTTGGTTCGAATGCTTCAAGACAAATCAGGGACGGATCGAGGTGTTGAGAGTTAGTTTTAAGAAATGTTGAAAGGACTTACAATTTCCAGACTGGAAAATTGAAGCAGTTTGGAAAATAATAATTTCGAAGACACCAGTTGGGTGTAGCGATTTTTTCAATATTCACTAGGACTAAGGAAATAATTGATGCAATTATTCTATGAATATGCAATTCAGAAAGACCAGATGAATACAGCTGTCTCATGATATATAAAACAGCCGAAAAAACCCAAAAGGAGTGTGAACTGAGGCGGTGATTACCCTGCAAATGAAGTGTTTGTTTCCAAAAGAGTAATATGCTACTACATACGTCTGAAAGGACTCGTTTCATTTGAGAGAGTCATTATCCTGACATGCCACCTGGTGGACACATTGGGATTGTGGTGAATAACTCTGGACATGCGCCATATAGCCAATTTCTCTCTCTGAAGTTCATAGATTTTGGTCTACCTAGCGGAGAGGAATACCTAGCGGTATTCCTCTCATCTTTCTTCATTATCAGATCACTTGATTTTGTAGTAGAGTCCTTGGTCCTTGTTGAAGTTTGATTCATTCATTTTCGTGAGGATGTTCTGATTGTGCGACCTACTGAAGCATGTTTTAATTTTGTGCTCAGTTACAATTCACTTTATCTTTTCCGTGAAGAAATGCTAGCTTTGGTTGTACGCACTTATCTTTCTTGTAGAGCTCTAATATTCTTCTGGTTGACGTATGTCCTTCCAAATTCTTGGGCTTTACATAAATTATCAAGATACTACTTGATGTTGTAGACGATTTCTGTCTTCAGTTGATTTAGTGTCTTTAGTGAATTTATAACTACATGTATCTAACTTGAAATTGGTACTCTTTCATTTTCCACATCTCATTACCCTCACCGCGAACAATGATTCCTTCAAAACCTCATTTACTTTAGAAGAAAAATGAAGGACAATGAAATACATAGCTGAAAGCAGAGCTTAAAGACAAATCATTCGTGCTCTAACAGCAGCGCCATTTCGACCTGCCGTAGATCTCATCAGTGGTGCTGAGCTGAATCAAGAATGCATTGTTGGACTCAACTCTCTTCAAAGACATGCCAGAATAAGTAGAGGTGATGACATTTTCCTTCTCGATGGAATCGACAGAATTCTTCTAAAGGAGAAGTTTACAAAGATTTCATCAATCGGTTTTCGAAATCTATGTTGACATATTATGGAGATTATGGATTGATACACCAATGTTGATTTATAAATGTAGCACTAACACTAAAAACACTGATGAACGCTTTGCCATTTGCTAATTCTGTCATATAATATTCCGTATTATACAATTTTTCACTAATATTCCGGTAAAACATGAATCAAATTTCGTTATAACTAACGTTGGTCAGAGAACAAGAAATCCATTCTAATCCAATATGGAATATGCATCATTATTAACAATGAACATAACAGATTTTCAGGAAACAATTCATCTCACCAAAAAACAAGATGACTGTTCAGCAAAACATGCTTTTTCTCCAACCAAACATATTCCAAAAAAGTCACTATTTCTTTGGGTGAATGGTGGATTGTCGTTCATTATAATAACAAATGAGATGTCAGTGACAAAGGGCTGAAGGGATATTACTTCCTTTCATCGCTTCTACTCAAAAGGCGTTTTCCCAAATCCCCGAGATATACAGAAGGCTAAACTGTGAAAAACAAGGTGGAATGTGGAAAGTAAGATACATCAAAGACTTGTATTACTCGATATGATAAAAGCTGAACTTTTCTTTGGAGAAAATAACTCGGAAGGACTGAAACTATTGATTCAGTAGGTGCATTTTCGTTCGTTAATTTTTTGATAGCCGCTATGAATCGATATATGATAGATAGGAAATTAAAGTTATACAATGTGGCCAAAATAAGGAGGGCTGGTATATGGAAATCGGAAACTGATGTGACAGATTCAAAGTCCGTCCGATTAAGGAAAAGTTGACAAATTTAGAGCTTATTTGAATGAAGTTTACCGCATACAAATTGAATAATTACGGTGATGCATCAGTTAACCTGTCACTAATTTATATTATGTGATAATTTCTCCAGTCTATGTAAAAAAGGGACACAGAAATATAGTATTGAGAATCTGTAAAAGTGTTTATTGTTTTTTATTATATTTATGAACACCGCAATGAGTTTCAAAACAGCCACCTTTTTGCTGTAAATTTACGATTCACTAATGCATGGTTAAATATGAAAGCGGAACTCTATGCCAGTCATCAACAGAAGTCAGTCCCACATCTGTGGTTTTGCTAAGAAGAACTAGTATTCACAAAAGGCAGCTATAGCTACCTATGTGGAATTTTCAATCCGGAAATGGTAACAATAGGAATGCTTTGATATATAAATCCAAGAGAAAGTTTAATCGGACATACTTTGCTTTTATTTCAGTGCTATGCTTGATAAAACTTTTTCTTTCAAATTAACATGAAGACAAAAGTGAAATATGTCCATTGTGAAATGACAATAGAATATGTGAAAATACATTGTTATAATACAATGAGTATGTGAAATTACATTGGAATATTATAGTGGAAAGTGTGATGATACATTGTAAAATAGAGTGAAAATGGAAATATACGATGTGAAAAGACATTATAATAATAAGGTAAATATTACATAAGTTCTTCTGCAAAATTGCTCTACCTATTACATAATTTTGAGTCACTTTTGAGAAAATTTACTTAAAATATTATTCAAATTACATTACTTACATATGCAGAATTATTCTATTTCATATTTTACTGTTTCATTAGTATTTGTGGAAAAACACATAAGTTCTCATGTTATTCTCCATTATATCAACGGTTTTTGTTCTACATAATTTACTCTCTTCGTTACAACCACTGTTGT
>WOGM01001362.1:0-10079 GCA_015342125.1 Leptinotarsa haldemani | reverse complement strand
CATTGATAGAATAATAAGCAATACAGGTTCTATCAAAGGGCAGGATTCAATACACGGCACAGAGATCAGCGAAAACTGAGCCGTTTCTTGTGAGGTTTTTATGCTCTTTATGAAACTATTTCAAGATTATTTTTTAACTGCTAGCTATAGCTTTGATGAAATTATTTCATAGAATGGTACATTTAAAACAATTCCAAAACATTAAAAAATCTGTTATGAAATCAAACTGATTCCGCTAATATATATTCACTGTCGGAAGAAAAAAAATGCAGCATTCAAGAAGAACCAGCTGACATTGGTTTTAGAGGTCGTATATTGAAGTATAATTAGTCAGTTTTATTTGACTAGCGTTCCAATATCTAGATACCTAATAATGTCGTGTAATATTTGTCATTGGAAAAAATTTAGGAAATTTGGTTCGTTTCAGACGAAGACCCACGTAACTTAGTGATTTAATGTTTTTCTTGCTGAAAACAGAAAAAGGTTATTGATGATTAAAATATGTCGATTTAAGTGGAGCACGATTTTTATACATACATACACATAAATGTAATTAAAAAAAAAGTTCAACAGATGAGTAGAAAATATGAAATACTGCACATATAGTGATATTTACAGATGAAAAGTGCATAGATACTGTAAGATTATATTATTGGGAACGAAGAGAGTTAATATGCGACTAGAAAATCATTACGTCCACAGAGTGAATTTTCGTATAATTATTTTTTTTTATGAAAGAGTGGCGCACTTAAATTTTAGTGATGATAGGCTATATACTGTTATGAAATGCCGGGACAGCATTCTGTAAAAGAGAAAGTACCAACATTTCAGGGTATGACACTTGAATCACCCTATATCTAGATTTAATGAATCACCTTGTTACAACCACTAAATACCACAGACATGTCAACAAACATTCATAAAAGCGGCAAATTTGAAATTTCTGAATTAACATTGTAATAAATTGAAAACAATAATGAATATCAACCATTGTAAATTATAAATTTGTATTAACCATGAGAGAAATAGCATCTAAAGATAAAAGATGGAAAGATAAAAAAGCAAACTATTTATATATTTAAGAAAACAAAGAGATTTAAGTAATTACTATGAGAAAATTTCCTTAGTAACAGGAAATAATTCTGTAAAAGTGTTAATATCAGATAATGTTAAATAAGTAGAGTTAGAAATCTTGATACCAAATTAAAGAGAAAATCATTGTGAATAAACTGAAAAGGATATCAAACATGAAAAATGTATATTAAGTATAAGAAGTGAATCGAAAAGTGAAAAGACAAACTATATTTGGTAACTAAGGGAGTAGTCGAGATTCAGATTTTGTTTATCAATAAATGGGGACGCTATTGAAACTATTTTTGTGGACAGTTGATTAAAATTTGCTCCCGAATTTGAAAGTTAAATATTAATATAAACTCACATGAATGAGAATCCAAAGTATAAATAAGTTTTCCTGAGCATCTTGACAGTACAAGCAAGAAGAAATCACATCCTGAGAGATTCCAGCGGGTATCCAGAATCGAGGTTTGTCCAGCAGGTTCGAACATCGAGAACTTCAATACACCACACAGGTAGATCACTTTACATATCAATATTTGCAAATATTCGATCAATAAAGACCAGTATTGACATTCCACTCTAGAGCAAAAAGAATTAATTTTCTCAGAACGAGAAACAGTGCATAGAGGCACAGATACGTACAAAAAAGTCATAGAAGTATTCTGACCATAAAATCAAGAAAGAAAATTGTTATAAAGACAATATTTAAATCTAAGTTGATGATTAGTTAAGTAGATGTAGTATTTTCAGAGTTCTTGTTCCAAGTTTATTTTATTTACAGCTCATCAAATTTATATTTAGACATTAAACCATTTTTACATTTGAAAGATTGTCAGTGTATCTTTCCATCCATACAATAGGTGCAGAAATAGCGCTGGTCTGTTCGTTGGTAAGAGTGTTTCATTCATATCTGAACCCACCTGAGGTGTTGAGAAAAATCTCTATACAGAAGGTTGTGTAGGATTTCCACTCAACAAAAGAGTCGAGCAAATAATAACAATTCAAATCAAAATTAAAAATAAAAATTCATATAATAAATTGGTGCCCAACCATACTAAATATTATATAATTTTCAGCACAACGGAGGCGTTTATATAATAATTGACGACCATACGTTGACTTTATATAATAAATGGCGACCAACGTCAGGGCGTTTTAAAAAAATTAAATTAGAGACCAACGTAAGGGCTTTTGTATAATAATAAGAAACCAACGTAAGAGGGCGTTTAAAAAAAATGACAGCTCAGTAGATCAGTTAAAAACAAAATCAGGAAAAACGGACACAAGGAAAACCAAGAAGAATCAACAGCCAGAAAAGAGTGGTGAAGAAAATGTAGAAGAACAACAGATAGGGGATATTGTAATGGAAGAGCAGATAAGAAAAATACCAGTACCGATGGACATGAACGAGTTCTTTGCAAGAGTGGAACAACAAGAAAAAAGGAGGAAAGAGGAAACTGAAAGACAAGAAAGAATAAGGAAAGAAGAAACTGTAAGACAAAAAAGAATAAGGAAAGAAGAAACTGAAAGACAAGAAAGAATGAGGAAAGAGGAGAGACAAGAGTTATTGGAAAATCTGGAAAGAAACAGAAATGAAGATATGAAGAAAGTATGTGAAAAATTTGATGAACAGAATGAAAATGTTAAAAAACTAGAGAAGGAAATGATAGTAAACCATAATAATTTAAAACAGGAATTGAAAGAGTATAAAAAGTCTTTAGAAGAAAAATTAGGAAAAATTATACAAGAGGTTGGTGATAATAGAAAAGAATGTGAAGATCAACTAGATCAGGTGCATGGGCGAATAAATATAGTAGAAGAAGGGTTAGTACAGGAAATAAATATTAGAAAAGAGCAAACTGAAAATTTAAATAAAAAGATTGATAGGGAAAATAAAATAACTAGAGATAAATTTACAGAACATGAATACAATATACATGAAAAGCTAAGTAATATGGACAATAAAGTTAAACAAGCTGAAAGAACCATAAATAACAGAGTAAAGATAGCTAGACCTATAATATCAATAGGAAATGAAAATAAACTAATATTCAATGGGAATATTAAGAAGCAACATCCAGTACCTTTCATAGAATTAATAAAGAGTAGATATGAGAATATCTCATTCAAAGAAATAAAAGAGGTAATTCGGAACCAATTGCAAGAAGAAGCACTATTATGGTTTACTAATAAAGAAAAAGAGTTGACCAGTTGTGATGAATTTTCAAATAAATTCCCAACATATTTCTGGGGACCATCACAACAAAAACTGATAAAGGATGAGTTATTAGGGGGAAAATACAATTCAAATAGAGGAACATCATATCATAAGTATGCAATGAAAATATACAGTGCAGCACAACATTTAGATTGCAGCTTTACTGAGGAATATATTGTAAATTTGATTTACAACATTTTGACCAGAATTTTGAAGATATCATGATGCTATACAATTTCAAAGATATGGATAGTCTATGTCAATTTTTAATGACTCAAGAACGAAGAAGAGTTAATTATAATAATTTTCAAAACAGAATAAATCAGAACAATAATAGACAGGAATATGGAAATCAACAAAGAAATAATGAATACAACAATGTGAATCAGTTTAATCAAAATAATAACAGATAAAATGCTTACAGAAATAAAAATGATAATAACTCTAATAATGACAGATATAACAATAACAGATATCAGAATTACAATAATAGAAATCATAATATTAATCATAATAATAATTACAATGCTAATAGAAACAACAATAATAATAGGGAAAATAATAACAGATATAACAATAACAATAGATACAATAATGACAATAATAATGACAATAAATACAACCATAATAATAACAGATACAATAATAACAACAATACAGTTAGACGACAAAGCAGAAGTACCAATAGATATAATGACAGAGACTATCAGAAACAAAATACAAATAGACAGGATGAAAGAAATAGAGCAGACAGGAGAAGTAGAAGTACTGAGGAAAGACATCATGTTAACCATGTCAGACGTACAGAGACACGATCTGAATCACCACAAAGAGAGAACGATGTGGAAAATTTAAACGAAGACTCACAAAATTTTTAGTAAGTAACCTACCAACAACATCAAATAAAATACAGTACGCGGGAATCAACATCCTAGAGAATTCATTAATATAGAAAAATCATTCAAATTAGAAAATGTCAGAGGCTTAATAAAAATAAAAGGAAACTTTCATAACAAAAATATAGAACTGTTAATAGATACAGGATCTGAAATTTCCTTACTAAATTCAAAAATTATTTAGGAATTAAATTTAGAACATTTATGTTATAGGATGCCTAAAATTGTATTGGTAGGTGCAAACAATAAAAAGTTACATGAGATAAATAAAAGAATGAATAGCACAATAAAACTAAATAATCAGGAATTTGCTATACAATTTACAATAATCGACAATTTACTTTACGACGCAATACTAGGAACAGACGAACTAGACAGAAACAATGTAATAATAGACAGAGGTACTTTACAAATAGGAGAACAAATGATAAAATTTATACAAAATGAAAATAAAAGTGGAATGAATAACAGCATAAAAAAAGAAATAAATGATGTAATAATTAAAAATAAAACAATAACAGATATTGAATGTGATCATAAAATGAAAAAAGAAATTTTACAAATATTAAATGAACACCCAAATTTAATAAATAATGAAAACAGAGTAACAAACAAATATATACACAAAATAGAAGTTAAGGGTATACAAAATTTCAAATCAAAAACATATCCTATTCCTTATAAATATCGAAAACAAGTACAACATGAAATAACAACAATGTCAAAGCAAGGAATCATTGAGAAATGCAATTCAAAATACATTAATCCAATAGTGGTAGTAAAAAAAACAATGGTGAACTAATATTATGTTTGGATGCTAGAAACATCAAT
Organism: Leptinotarsa haldemani; assembly: GCA_015342125.1. Lineage (NCBI taxonomy): Eukaryota > Metazoa > Arthropoda > Insecta > Coleoptera > Chrysomelidae > Leptinotarsa > Leptinotarsa haldemani. The sequence goes on along the minus strand of WOGM01001362.1, from coordinate 5,057 downwards.
AAATACACTACACCTCAATACGAGGCACCTTTAAATATCGATGCAATTTTTGGAAGCATAACAAATGCTAAAATATTTACAAAAATTGATTTAAAACATAGTTTTTGGTTGATTCCACTACATAAAGATAGCAGGGATTATACAGCATTTTCAATAGATGGAGTATTATACCGATTTAGAGTAGTTCCATATGGTTTGCAAAGTTCTTGTTCAGCTTTAGTAAGAACAATCCATTCAATTCTAGATAAATACAATGATTTCATTCTTCATTACATTGATGACATCCTAATATATTCCACAGATTGGAAAAGTCACCTGAAACATATACAATTATTAATAAATGAATTAGATAATGCAGGATTAAAGATTAACATAGAAAAATCAAAATTTTACCAGACAGAAGTGACTTTCCTAGGATACAAATTGGATACGGAAGGAATAAGTATGGATGAAGAACGAGTAAAAGATATAATAGGATATAAAAGGCCAGTAAATTTAAAAACATTGAGAGGATTTTTGGGAATGATAAATTATTTTAAAAAACTAATGCCAGACATAAGCAACAAATCTTTAAGTCTAGTAGAGTTGTTAAAAAAAAGCAATAAATGGAAATGGGGTAAAGAACAAGAAAATGCATTCAACCAAATCAAAACAGAATTTACAAATAATTTAAAAATTTACCATCCAAATTATAATTTACCATTCATCCTAAGAACTGATGCATCTATATTTAAACTTGCTGGAGTGTTAATCCAGGAACAAGAAGGAAAAGAGGTACCTATATGTTTTGTATCGAGAGTAACAAAGGCATACGAACAACACTATAGTATAACAGAACTAGAGTTTGCAAGCATAATCTTTTGTGTAACAAAGTTACGATTTTATTTACTAGGATCTAAATTTACAATAGAAACAGATCACATGTCATTATTGAATGTCATGAATAATAAATTGTTAAATAATAGAATACATAGAGGTGCATTACTTTTGCAAGAATATGATTTTGAAATTAAACATATAAAAAGTCGAGACAATGTAATAGCCGATGCATTAACAAGATAAGATGGCAAAATAAAGAGACAAAGAAATTTACAGATAGGGGTAAATATATTGATAGAACAACAGGGAATATTTTCAAAGAACAAAATAATAGAAGATCAAAATAAATTGGAAGCAAAAGATATAATTAAATGTATAAATGTAAATGGTATTTGGATAAAGATTATTAAGGATCAGGAACTATATGTCATAAGTAGTGAATTAGCTCATCAAATATTGAAGCATTTACATGAACATAATGGTCATCCAGGAGTGAGGAAAGTATGGATAATGTTTAGGGAAAATTATTTCCAAAGAAAAGATATTCAAATAGCAAAAGAATTAACAAATAGTTGTGAAATATGCCAAATGTATAAGAAAAAAAATTTTGTAAATACAAATATTCCAAGAAACATCTTTACCAACAGTAAACTAGAAGGAATTGCCATAGATTTTATTAGTGAGTTAATAACCACGACACAGAAGAACGAACATATTCTTGTAATAGTAGATATTTTCACAAAATATATAAAGTTATATCCTTGTAAAAGAACCAATGTTCAAAACATCACAAATTGTATTCAACATTATTTCAAAGAGATAGGTACACCACAAAAATGTATTTTGGATAATGCTACCTACTTCCAGAATGAAAAATTTAAAAACTTTTGTTTAAAAAATAAACTAAAATTAATATTTACCAGCATAAGACATCCAGAATCAAACCCAGCCGAACGATATATCCAGGAGGTTATCAAATTTCTCAGAATATGGTCCAGAGAAAACCATCAAAATTGGGACAATAACTTATCTGAGGTAGAAAACTATCTTAACCATTTGCCACACACCGTAACCGAGATCAGTTCATATTTTTTAATGATGGGACAACATCCTCCTAGAAAATGGCTGAAAGAAGAAAATAAATCATTAGAAGAGATACTAGAAGAAGTAAAATTAAAACAATATAAAAGCGGTAATAAATATTTACAGAGAATGAATAAAAAAAAAGACATAAAAACATAACATTTAAAAAAGGTCAATTAGTAATAATAAGAGCAAATAGGGTAACAGACTATGAAAATAATAAATGTGCTAAGTTACTTCCCATTTTTGAAGGTCCTTATGAGATAGAGAGCAGTAACAATATAAACAGTTATAGAATAAAACATATAAATGAAGACAGACTAAGAGGAATATTTAATATAAATGACATCTATTTATACAATATACAATGAAAACTATTTAGTTGAAAGATATACAACTTATTAAGAAGTATGAGATATATTTTTTTGTTTACATGAATAAAAAAAATAGATCTAATACTTGAGGTATTTGTTATGAAATGCCTGGACAGCATTCTGTAAAAGAGAAAGTACCAACATTTCAGGGTATGACACTTGAATCACCCTATATCTAGATTTAATGAATCACCTTGTTACAACCACTAAATACCACAGACATGTCAACAAACATTCATAAAAGCGGCAAATTTGAAATTTCTGAATTAACATTGTAATAAATTGAAAACAATAATGAATATCAACCATTGTAAATTATAAATTTGTATTAACCATGAGAGAAATAGCATCTAAAGATAAAAGATGGAAAGATAAAAAAGCAAACTATTTATATATTTAAGAAAACAAAGAGATTTAAGTAATTACTATGAGAAAATTTCCTTAGTAACAGGAAATAATTCTGTAAAAGTGTTAATATCAGATAATGTTAAATAAGTAGAGTTAGAAATCTTGATACCAAATTAAAGAGAAAATCATTGTGAATAAACTGAAAAGGATATCAAACATGAAAAATGTATATTAAGTATAAGAAGTGAATCGAAAAGTGAAAAGACAAACTATATTTGGTAACTAAGGGAGTAGTCGAGATTCAGATTTTGTTTATCAATAAATGGGGACGCTATTGAAACTATTTTTGTGGACAGTTGATTAAAATTTGCTCCCGAATTTGAAAGTTAAATATTAATATAAACTCACATGAATGAGAATCCAAAGTATAAATAAGTTTTCCTGAGCATCTTGACAGTACAAGCAAGAAGAAATCACATCCTGAGAGATTCCAGCGGGTATCCAGAATCGAGGTTTGTCCAGCAGGTTCGAACATCGAGAACTTCAATACACCACACAGGTAGATCACTTTACATATCAATATTTGCAAATATTCGATCAATAAAGACCAGTATTGACATTCCACTCTAGAGCAAAAAGAATTAATTTTCTCAGAACGAGAAACAGTGCATAGAGGCACAGATACGTACAAAAAAGTCATAGAAGTATTCTGACCATAAAATCAAGAAAGAAAATTGTTATAAAGACAATATTTAAATCTAAGTTGATGATTAGTTAAGTAGATGTAGTATTTTCAGAGTTCTTGTTCCAAGTTTATTTTATTTACAGCTCATCAAATTTATATTTAGACATTAAACCATTTTTACATTTGAAAGATTGTCAGTGTATCTTTCCATCCATACAATAGGTGCAGAAATAGCGCTGGTCTGTTCGTTGGTAAGAGTGTTTCATTCATATCTGAACCCACCTGAGGTGTTGAGAAAAATCTCTATACAGAAGGTTGTGTAGGATTTCCACTCAACAAAAGAGTCGAGCAAATAATAACCATTCAAATCAAAATTAAAAATTCATATAATAAATTGGTGCCCAACCATACTAAATATTATATAATTGTCAGCACAACGGAGGCGTTTATATAATAATTGACGACCATACGTTGACTTTATATAATAGTATATATGTATGTATGATTGTTTGTATGCATGTTTGTGTGTTATTCTTAAGATCGGGATCTGTTCTGACAGAGTATTTCATACCTTTTCCGAAGTTGGAGCGAACATCACAAAATGTCACTCCATCTTGTGGACGAAGTACTAACCAAATGCATATCCGTAATTTGCCTAGATGGCAAATGAAACTAGCTGCAACCCACTTCCTGCTTTCGAGTAAAACTCCTGGTATAATGACGTTTTTATATATTTTTCATATTTTCGTAAAATAACAATTCTATTGAATATGTCATATGCTTGTCAATGCCTTTCATTTCAGGACATCATATATGTATATTATGCAAGAAGGGATATAAGCACAAGCAATCTCTCCACAACCATAGGAAGTTTGAATGTGGAAAAGTCCCTTTCTTTGAATGCAAATATTGTTCATATCGTGGATCGAGGAAAGGCACTCTACAAGCACATATGAAAGCGAAACACAATGTGATTTTTTGAATGCTAATATTTCACATTATACCGTCTAGTATTAATGTTGTTTCTGTTCACGTTATATTGTCAAGAATTAGGTGGCCTGAAAAACTCGTAGGCTGACACACAGATGGCGCGACTAGTATTAAATCCATAATTTTTAGTTAACTCTCATATTCAAAAGTAACTAGTACACAGCTGCCGGACTATTAGGTTGTAGGATAGACCATTTTAAGAGAAGCAAGTTTTATTAGTTTGGAAAAATGGATAATTTTGTGTGTTAATAAAGCATTGTTTTCTGGCGATAAAAATACTGATGCTGAAGCTAGGCTTGATAAACATTATTTGAACTTTGCACCAGGAAAATCAACCGTTGACAAGTGGTTGGCCAAGTTTGAACGAAGTGAAATGAGCACCGCGGACGATGCAGACAGTGGACGACCCAAAGAAGCTGTTACCGAAGAAAACATAAAAAAAATCCACAAAACAACTTTGGATGACCACAAAAAGAAGTTGATCTTTGATCTCTAAAGATATCAAAGGAACGTGTTGGACATATCGTGCATGAATAATGGCCTTGTGTCATGCTATGGAAAATGATAATGATTTGCTTATACTTATCAAACCCAATCGGTCCCAAGATCTCTTTATATTCGCAGAAAAAAGTACAATTCGAAAAGCAAGAATTTAAATTGGCCGCGTGTCTTTTGACCAATGAAATTGATCGTGTCTAGAGCGGAGTTGCCAAGTGTATTGGTTTTTAATATCCAATCACAGATCTGATGATCCAATT
>WOGM01001361.1:0-10081 GCA_015342125.1 Leptinotarsa haldemani | reverse complement strand
TACGCGACTAGAACGATGAGGAGTAGCAACACCGATGCCATCAACTCGGCTACTTCCATTGTTCCCAGACTCCTGGGAACAATGGAAGATCCACCGGAGCAGATCCAGGATATCCTAGAGGAACACCCACTTGGAATCAGATAGCAAAAAGCTGCGTCCATGAAGGAGCTGAAATCTGAAGCCATGACCCCCTGCCTTATAACCACTGCAACTGGCCCAGACCACTCTAACGGACAACGGAAACGCTAAAAACAAAAGGAACACATGACACTGAAACAACACTACACTAGACATCATTACACAAAACACCACACATACAACCCACTAACCCTGAAGTGGCATAAGCCTATAGCAGGGCCCCACACAATACACATTCACAATATTTTGTAAATATTCTAAAAAACTAATGAACATTTTTGACTTCACTTGACGTGAAGGGAGTGGTGTCAGTGCAGGATTCCTCATTGAAGTTATTCCTGCATATGCTGTTGACGATACAACTGCCGGAATCGGTTTTCAATTATTGGAACACACTTGCAGACCGGTTTCGGACTATTTGGCCACTCGTCAGTGCCAGGTAGTGTCTATCATCAATAAAGTCGATGATTTCCGATAATTGAAGATCGAACTCCTTCAGAGTATCATTTCTCGAACTAGGCTGAAGCGAACGATAAACAACATGTTTATCAACGCCCCGTCTGCCCGTGAACGAGGTAACCAACCGCAATTCTTGGTATAAGGAAGAAAACTTCACTCATTTTGTTTATTATTAGGAAAAACACTATCCATCAATTATATATTAAATAATATAAGAGCACAAATCTCAAGTTCCATTCGTCATATCCTTTCGCACAAATTGTTTCATTCAGAAACAAATCATCAACCTCAGAGAACTGAAATGGGTGTCCTGATATCAAACAATTATATTGATTAAATTCTACGAGCTTATTCGTGGGTTTCATCTATCTATCTATCAATCTATGAGAAAAAAACAGTTTTGAGTATGGGTAAATAAAAAATTTTGTGTCAAAGGGTTTTTCTGGAATATACTGTAAAAATTTACCCTGTTCTGAGAAGTTTTGGGGAGTGCAAGTTAGTACGTGAAATACAAAGTGAACAGTTCCTCAAAACCTATACCTGTGTTAGAAGAGTACTTGCTTCCAAAATCTTTTTAAGCTTTCGTTTCCCTCCACTTCGCCATCGCCCCGATGTTCCACCTCAGATGAACGTTGTTGATATAATTAGATAAACAGATAAACACTGATAGAATCACCCCATTATTTACAATATTTCGTTTCAAATGGATTGCCAAGAAACATTAAAATCGGAGAGCTTTAAGTTTTTACTCACTTTGCTGGCGGTCCGCAAGGTTTACCACCCGAATTTCCATATTGTATTATAGTTATTTCTCCACCTTTCACTATATCACTACCACCTAAGTAGTGAGTTTCCCCATCCGAATTACCGGAAATCCCTGGATTGAACTGGCAACTAGGATGACTCGGTTCCAGGTTCCCAAGAAGACACTGTACACTTTCCCCGTTTGACTGGCCGATCTCTCCATCGCACTGGAAAGTGACGCTCGATCCATTAGCTATAGTAAGTCCAGCTCTGTATCCCGACATATACTGCCCGTTTGGGATTTTAGGGAGCAAGCAAGGAGCTGAAAAAAATATTTGAGTGAATCATAGTCGTCGAAATATTGACAGTAGGGAGAATAAAGTAGAAGGAGAAATCTAATGACAGTTCCTATGCTATCGGAGAAAACGAAGTCCTAAAGCCTCTTCCACATGGGGAGTTTCACGTCTCTCGCTCCCGAGGGGAAGGCTCTTAGCACGAAAATGTAACGAGTCCAATGGAGCTTTCAGACGAAGAGCGGGAGCCGCGACGTCTCGGGAGACGAGAGCTCTCACATCTCTTGCACCTCGAGCCGAAGAGCCACCTCTCCTCCTCAAAATGCAAAAGGATTAGTTGGGGCTTTCACAAAAGTAGTGGAAACAGATCTTCCTCTCTGCCCTAGTCGACGCTTCACACTTGTCATCATGGCAGATTACGATGTGGAGCTATCATTCATTGCTGTCTGCAACCGATCTGACGTTGCAGCCAGTTTAAGTTCGGGAAGGATGCAGATCCTCATGTTAGAATCTTCGAGCTGAATAATATTCTTCATTTGTCTAGGAGCTATCAAATGAAGCAGACGACACTCGAAAACAATTAAGAACTTTTACTCATTCCATCTAGTGTCGTGAAACGAAACTGTTTGGTTTTATTTCACGAGCTTTCAGTACGAGCCCCGCCCACTCTGAGAACAGCCAGAAGGAAGGATAATATAGAAAAATGTTATTTAACTTTTCGACTCAGATCTTTGAATGCTACCCGCAAAAAGAATACTTTTTTTTGACAAATTTTTGCAAATTCCGAATATTTCCGAGAGTGACCGATCTTTGTTCACAACGAATTTCTCAGAAGGCACATCACCTCATGAGCCAGACAACGTCTGATTGTCTGGAAGAAATCGGACAATCTTATGGACTTTCTGTGTTTTATGAAAAAGTGTGATTTTTCAAGGGATCCAATTGATCGAAGAGAGTTCGTCCAGTAATGTATAAATATTGAGATTTTTACATTTTAGGGCAGATACTTTTTGAATTGAGAATACGTTGCATTTTGTAATTTGAAGAGCATTCTACAAGTGATTATTGCGATTCCTGGTTGAATATTGAGAATTGTTGGCTGCTATCCACGAGTATTCGAAGGAGATTTCTGGAGGGGTTATTTGGAAAAATTCAACTCCCTGGTTCTTTTCAGAACTAATCAAGAGAAATATTGCGTTACTGGAGTTTTCGACGATTTTCTACTGGATTCCTTGCGGATTTTTCGGGGAGCTGTTTGGATCGTTGAATCTCTGGTTCTTTTTAGGACCCACTAGAGATTTACAGGAGCATTAAGTATTGGAATTAGTTTTGGATTATTCAACCATACTTTTGTCTGTTCAGGTTCCTGCTTGCCACCAAAATCCTATAGAGTAGTTCCCTACTAAAGTTGCCCAGACTCACGCACCAGGCTAACCTTTCGGTGTTAACTGACCTAGGTGTATCGAGGTTAAACTTGGGGGGGTCTAGCCATCATTAGATCAGTCCTTACGGGCTATCAACTCAACGTAACCATTGGGACCTTTCAAGGACATTGAATCTTTCATCCACATCCTGCGAACGGCCCTCATCCTAGGGTGCAGTTCACGACTTAGGCTCCGTGTTCTTTAAATATTAGCTCAGTTCACCCTGTAAGCCTTGGTTAGAAGATTAATTTTGCGAACCAAGGGTGAACTCATAGCTTTCCGTGAATCCTCCCCTCTGCCTCTCTCCAAAACAGAGTCATTGTTAGGGATTTTTGAAAAATATCGAAAATGCAGACTAGGGCCAGACAAGCGCGAGCGCACGAGGTCAACCACTTCAACCAAATCATCCTTAATTCAGACCATTTTAGTCGCCCTAGTGCGACGCGGAACCCCACTGGAATCTGTGTTCACCGGACACAGTATTCCACGAACTCCACCAGGGATGGCTAGTCTGAGACAATTTCTCGCTCAGCGAATTCTTTTCAACGACAAGGACATTAGCACCTCTTCTGTGGTCGCGAAGCGACAACACCCTGGCACTATCGGCTCAATTGCAAGCCGAATAGATAGAACAGCGAACTGTCACAAAGGACTACGTCCTCAAAAGGCGAAAATAATTCGGCAAGTCAAGTTGTGTCAAACCGATTCAGGGCTCTTAATACCGGTAGGAAGAATCTCTCCGAAAGCGACAATTCCGCCTGAAAATAGGAATATTTTCAACACACCGGAGATGTCGCTCACGTATGTGGCAACTCCAAGACCTACAGTTCACAGGGCGTACAGCCATCCTATGCCATTAACAAATTGCGGAGTAGCAAAGCCATTGTCGATCCCGCCGAAGAGACAGAACATTCTTGATCGTTGGCATTTCTATCATCGAAGTTTGTGTCGACTCTTTAACCTCTTCAACCAATATATCTGCCAGGAAAATATATCGTTCAGCCACTGTCTAACTGGGAATAAATACATTTTTGTTGAAATGCCCATCAAGAAAAAACGTAGACGTATTAGAAGGAATCTTATTTAATTGTTATTATCTTCCTTTTTTTCTGAACAATTATCTTTCTTCCGATTATACTAAATTTTACATCATTATTAGTATAAAATCATTGTGTGAACAGAAAGCTCAAGAATAGGACGATGAACTATAAATCATGAAGCTGTGGCTTATACGATGAAAAAAGTGCAGAAGAAAAATATAAGCTTCAACAAGCAAGAATGTTGTTAGTTTTATTGGTCATTATGATCAGCTACAGGCTATGCATGGTTCTGAATTTATTGACAACTCAACAGTTCAGATATAAACAATATTGATTTTGTGTCCTGCAACTTCATACCTATCGTTTGAGAAATTATATTTCTAAATTCATTTTTCTTTGTTGAACTACAATTTCAAGTATCTTAAATTATCGTTTTATAGTGTTTTGTACTTTGGAATGAACTGCATGGTTGGAAAAAATAAAATTTGTAGGACAGTAAAACAAAAAAGTTGAAGACTTCAACGCAACCTGTTTCATAACTTTTCTTATGATTTGAACGTGAAACTTTTACTTAAATTTCGTATTATTATACTGTTACACTGAAAATATCTTTTCATCTGAATGAATTTTGGTTCAAATACTATGTAGATGATTTTTTTCATCATATGGACAAAAAATGAAATTGGTACGTTAAAAAAAGCCAAATATCGTCAATTCAGTCATTTCGCAAACGGCGTTTTTACGGTCCAAGCAGCGGCAAAGCTGTTCTAACGTACCTGGAGCACATTCTGGAAAACTAGTAACTGCCCAGTCTCCATGCCAACACCTGAGGTTACTAGGACCTTGTACATCGTAACCTTCTTCACAAGAAAACACAACCACTTGCCCATTCGCTATATCTACGGTTTCATTAAGGGGTTGGTCGGGATCGATCAGTGTATCAGAGTCGGTCTTAGATAAAGTATAAACACCGTTTGGAGTGACAGGAACAAAACAAGGTACTGAAATAGGTGAAATTTGTTGGAAATGGGTACGTACAGGGGGTTACTGGGTCGGTCAGATTGTGAGGTAGAGCAGAAGCTATCAAAATCGCAATTTAGTTGTGGTGTCAGCGCCATCGTCTGCTCTTGTTATTTGTCTAAAGCTCTGGGTAGGCAATATTAATAGCTCCCTGAGCTACTTGAGGAGCAACATGGCTATTCGCAGTCCGTCAGCCATATAACGTTGCAAAATAATCTCAACTTCAATTTCATTTATTCACTAGATAAAAAAACATTGCATTTAGTCTACTTAGTCAATAATGTTGGAGGGTTGTCTTGTGATACCTCGTCTGATTGGTAATCGGATTAGCTGTTTTATATTACTTTCAAGAATCGCTTGATGCGAGAAATGGCCAACTCCCGCCAAACGGTCATCTCCCTCAGAACCAGTGAAGCGGAAAATGGAAAGCGGGGATAAGTGAAAGTTCTCAAACGACCTATAAATAGTCATCTCTCAGGGGAATCAGTCCAGTAATCACCCGAAGACGACTGTAGATACTAACAATCGAAACGTCGTGAACTAACGTGGCTTGGAATCTCTCAATTTTTTATTTCCATTTTCTTTTTCATTTCTTAATTTTTATTTAGTTTTTGTTCAATTGTTCTATTTTTACTTGTATTTTATTCCACTATTATTTCATTTCAGGTATTTTTTGCTTGATATAATTGTTATTTTCAGCTTTTCATTTTTAATTCTTCTTTTTTAGTTGTTTCAGGGATTTCAAATCATTTATATAGTAGACAATGGAAGCCCGAACTAGTGAAATTCATCATGTAACATTGTCACCTTCAAACAAAGGAAGTGATATCTTGAACTTTCATTGTACAAACAGATTGAGGTTTAAATAAAACTTTCATAAAAAAATGATGTTCATCGTTTGTTTGCAGATTCAAAAAAAAATGTGAACTCAAGATTTCTTTTCCGACTTCCAAACAAAAACCAGTTTCGATTAAATAATTGAAATTTCGAACGTGCTATCACACGTGAACTTCGTTCGACCTCAATATCTAGTATCCTCCAAAAATTTAGAGAGATTGACTTTTCAAGTGTGCCTAGTATAATGGTGTCAGTTGTGGGGTAGTTCATTATCAATATCAATATCTAGTATCCTTCAAAAATTTATAGAGATTGACTTTTCAAGTCTGCCTAGTATAATGGTGTCAGGTGTGGGGTAGTTCATTATCAATATCCTTCAAAAATTTAGAGAGATTTTCTTTTCAAGTCTGCCTAGTATAATGGTGTCAGGTGTGGGGTAGTTCATTATCAATATCAATATCTAGTATCCTTCAAAAATTTAGAGAGATTTTCTTTTCAAGTCTGCCTAGTATAATGGTGTCAGGTGTGGGGTAGTTCAATATCAATATCTAATATCCTTCAAAGATACATTTTCTTTTCAAGTCTGCCTAGCAAAATGGTGTCAGGTATGGGGTAGTTCATCATCAATATCAATATCTAGTGTCCTTCAAAAATTTAAAGAGATTTTCTTTTCAAGTCTGCGTAGTATAATGGTGTCAGGTGTGGGGTAGTTCAATATCAATATCTAGTCTCCTTCAAAAATTTAGAGATATTTTCTTTTCAAGTCTACCTAGTATAATGGTGTTAGGTGTGGGGTAGTTCAATATCAATATCTAATATCCTTCAAAGATATATTTTCTTTTCAAGTCTGCCTAGTAAAATGGTGTCAGGTGTGGGGTAGTTTATTATCAATATCAATATCTAGTATCCTTCAAAAATTTAGAGAGATTTTCTTTTCAAGTCTGCGTAGTATAATGGTGTCAGGTGTAGGGTAGTTCAATATCAATATCTAATATCCTTCAAAGATACATTTTCTTTTCAAGTCTGCCTAGTATAATGGTGTCAGGTGTGGGGTAGTTTATTATCAGTATCAATATCTAGTATCCTTCAAAAATTTTGAGAGATTTTCTTTTCAAGTTTGAGTAGTATAATGGTGTCAGGTGTGGGGTAGTTCATTATCAATATCAATATCTAGTATCCTTCAAAAATTTTGAGAGATTTTCTTTTCAAGTCTGTCTAGCATAATGGTGTCAGGTGTGGGATAGCTCATTATTTAAAAACATTGAATATTATTTATTTCACCGGTGAAGCGGCGTACTGAAGTTTTCACAGTCACTGACTCCAAAAGTAAATCAGTTCGAATACCTTCCTTCCCATCTCACTAACTGACTGACCCAAACATCGAAATCATCATGCATCAACCTACAAATGAGACACATCGGCTTCGTTGGTCTCCACTTCCCTCGGACGCACTTAGCCGTCTTGTTTTCCGGCATATTTAAGCCGTACCCCTTTCCGCAAGCCATCTTGACAACTGTTCCGGCGCTGAAACTGACGTTAGGATCTCTTCCGAATTTGACCACCTCAACGTTGACGAAAGGTTCGCTGGATAATGGTTCGCATGGACCCTTGTTTTTTGGTTTCGTCTTTTTAGGTTCAGGAACTTCGTTGCCTGGTTTGTCTTCTTCTTCTTCCTCGTACATTCTTTGTTTGTGGCCTCTTCGGAGATTCAGCGAAGAGCTGGAACTCTTGTGGCTCGATCCAAAAGCTCTGCTACCGCTTCCACCTGGAAATATAATTAATCTCAGGTTGGACACTTTTCAATACGGATGATGATCACTTCGGATGTAAAAAATCGTTACAGTTGGGTTAGGTTAGGTTAGGTTGTAATTTTTCACAAAGAACAGTGAAGTCACAAGAGTGAACAAAACAAATTGAATTAATAATATTGTCTGAAGAGGCTGCCACAAAACGGTAGCAAGATCATATTTGATGACTTTCAGGTTATTTCATTTTTTCTAATAGAGAAATGGTGCCAAGTACGAGTTAACTTCAATGAATAATTTTCTTTGGAAATTGTACATCCAAACTACTCCAAAGAACACGAGGACTCAGTGTATAAGATTCAAAGGTTATTTTAAAATGGAGGTGTCCAATTCCGGTACAGTATGTAAGAAATCAATTCGAATGGTTTGAAAAGTAAATAGTTACCGAACGTCGGCAGTTTCTTTGTATGGTCTGGGCGGTGTGTTATTTTTTTTCAAAATCAATTTCATTAATCATAAACCTACACGATTTTTTTATTAGTAGTAAAGAGTAATGTACATAGTCTTTTATTTAGCTGTTCGGATTGATTTCGTATACATTATAACGTAATATGTATTTTTGACATCGGAAACTATAGCTAACTGTGAATGGTATACAGCGATGAAGTTCAGTGTCGAGGAAAGTATTGATGTTCTGATTTTTGTGAGTTGTGTTTATTTTGGATTTAAAAAAGAAGAACTAGTTGATCCTTTTCAGTTATCAAGACACCATGCAGTGAGGGGTAAAAATTCAGCAGAACCAGAAGAAAGTCAAAGATTGCTTGGAAGTGAAGAAATGCAAGTTGTTTTTATTTTATTATATAATCTCGAAGGGACATAGATAGAGTGGAGTAGCATCTAAGAGGGGAACCAAACAGATTTTATTGGTCGAGATGCAACATCTTCTCTAGTATATTACATTCATACAAACTGCTCACCTTTGAGTGCCCTTTTTCGCCTCACCAAGCTATGGGTTTTCAAGGCCTTCGCTATTTTATTCGACAAGGACTCCGAAAAATACATTCTCTTTTTCATCATTGGAAAATCATTCTTGGCAAGATGCAAATAATTGTGGATATACCTCTTGCCAGTATTGTCGTAGATCAATTTGTGGTGGCGAATGAAGGCCCTTTTATATTTTTCCATTATAATGGAACGCTTTCTTCTATTCCATCTGATTCGAGGGTGTTGGCCAAGCATACATCTGAAAAATAGGAAAGGAGATAGTGTTTCCAATCGACTACGACATTTATATTGAGCTTTGGAATCAATAGTGAATCAATACTTTACTTTGGAAGCTGTTTGGGACTCCAGTGTCCCCCAATGCAAGTAGCTCCGGGTGGTCCTTCAGCTAGCACATATCCTTTATCGCAGTCATACATGATTTGCTTGTTGTTTGTTACTTTCCTGACATACGGTCTATAGTCGTACAATCCCATATTCCCGACCAGGAGAATTTTTCCGTTTTCGATTGCTCCCGGATACGGACAGTAAACTGGAAATTCGAAGGCAAATGTGAAACATGCTTCTATATATATATATAAAGACGCCATCACACTTTTTCACCACAGATGGGGAAAAGGAGGGGATTTTGAGAAGAAGTAGAAGAATTTAACATACCCTCTTCACATTTTGGTGGTTCTCCTGTCCAGTTTCCGAACGAGCATTCCATTAGATCGTCGCCTTTGAGTTGATAACCGTCTTTGCATCTGAATCTCGCTTTCATTCCGTGGTCTGTTTTTGGAGCTAGAACCATGCCGTTTCTGGGAGATTTTGGCAGCAGCTTGCATCTACAAAATGAAAATATATTTTCTAATAGTCGACTCCAGAGATTTTCTTTCAACGAAATGTTTTTATGTATTCATCTGTCTTTGATTCATAAAAAATTAACGTTTTGTGAAATGGATTATGTTAGCGACTGGAGAAATGTACCGAAAATGGATTAACGGGGTCTCTCAGTCGACATTCAAAAATAAAAACTGCTTTACTTCACCAAACTTTCGCTTCTCAAGAGAAACTTCTTTGGGGCCTATAATTTATTGAGTTAGGTATTTTTTCGTTGAATAAAATTACAAAGTCATACTCACAGTAAAACTGATTTTAAAATAATGAAATCAACAAATAAAATGGTTAAGAAAAGTAAAAATCGAGAAAGGTTAATGCAGTCAAGCTGCCGGAAAATAATTCCATAAAAATCAAAAAATAAATAGATAAGTACTATTTTGATCATTCCCATATTTATTTATTTATTTATTTATTTATTTCAACGGACAAGCCAATTTTTACAAATATCTTTTTATAAATTGTACATGTGCTTACAAAACTAAAGATACATCAGATGT